>JAIUND010001366.1:0-36900 GCA_034699125.1 Gisinianus flammeolus | reverse complement strand
CCAGGGGTTCTATAACATTTTCTAATGCAACCCCAGGGGTTCTATAACATTTTCTAATGCAACCCCAGGGGTTCTATAACATTTTCTAATGCAACCCCAGGGGTTCTATTACAGATTATACGGTAGTACATTTACCTTCTCATCTAATGCTGTTTGAAGTAATGGGGAAATGAATGAGAAATCCATTGTGAATTCGACATCTCCGGACGTTCCATAAAAATCAAAACCTTCTGCTTCGCTAAAAATTTCAACATCTTCAATATCTGTACTAAAGCTCCTGGATTTGTCTTGATCTAGCTCCCATAAATTTGACAATTCATCAAATTCGGAATTTTCGAAAAATACATCATCTTCGGATTTGTAGTCTATCCTGATTTGAATTTGAAATTGGAATGGTGAAGACAAAGAATCGTTTTCTTTGAAATCTAGTACTACAAAAAAAAAATCCCCCAAAATACTCAAAAACTTGGGTCTCCAACAAAATATTGTCTAACGGAAAACTACAGAGACTAATCAAAAATCAAAAATTTTAATATAGTTTGTCGTCTTTTTTTGTTTTAGATATTTTTGAATTGCAAGATGGCAAAAAAAGTATTGAAAAGTAAATCACATTGTTCGGCAGCGTCCTTATGACAGTTTACATTTGCTTTGTCGTTGTCGTTTGACACTTTCCCGAGTGTCTCTCCATTTTCTATTGGTGTATTGCTCTTTTGTTTGACCATCGACATGTCGGCAAATAATTTGGTACCTGAATATTTCCTCATTTTGGGCGATCCACCTAATTTTATTCTCTTACCCATTCGTTTCTCTAAATTTTCCAAAACTGCTATTTTTTCCGCCAATGTGTTCAATCTTTTTTTGTCCGTCCATAAATAAAAAACATGTGTTTATTTACATCATAATTACTGAATTCATGAAAATCTATATTTCACATGCATAATGATAATATGATACGTCGGATCTTTTCTTACATCAGTAGAGGATTTTTAAATCCAATTGGAGTGCTCATTGTTTTATTAATGATAAGATTTTTGATTCGTAGATTCTCCAGTTGTCTCCTTGAAGTCATTCGTTTCTCCATAATGGAATCGTAAATTGCCTGATATGCTCCAGCATACATTTTGAAATAGTATTCTTTGTCTTTGGAACAACTGTGCTGCTCCAGCATTTCAAAAAATTCATCAAAATTCCCTACAGCTCCGAGTCGTTCTTTCAAAGAACTATTTATTAATACGAGTCTGTGCAAATGAAAAAACAACAACAATTAACACTCAGATTACTTTTGCTAAATACAAAATATAATAAAATTTGTTTCAATTATATTATTATGAATTCAATTTATTACGTTTTATTTTTGACGCTAAAGTAATTTTGCATGTAGTCCGTCACTTTGTCAGCGATTTGTGCTGAGGATGGTCCGACTCCAATCCAACTTGAAAAGATATTCTCCTGATCTAAATTCTGGTCCGTCCAAATAGTTTGGAATCTTTTCTTCCCCACTTCACTGAAAAACGTCATGATTTGTATATTCTGCCTTATCTTTTGTCTTCATAAAAATGCTTCAAGTTTTGGTTTTGTACAGTTTTTTCCATCAGCCACTCCAGGAACTTTGAATGGTACTTAGATGCCAGTCACTCGAGGAATGAGAACGAGAATGAATTCGTTTTGAGAACTCGGGATCATAGATCATAGTATATCGAGAATAAAAAGATAATAGTATATGCGAAAATGCATGTACGCGTATATGTATCTATTTGCAAAAACTCGCGAGAACCCTTTTGTGTGTATATTTTTGTATTTGTATATATTGAAGGACACCCCAGAAAATATAATATATTATAATCCTCTTTTTCTTCCAGTCCCATTTTTACTACTTTTAGACATACAGGTGCGTTCATTCACAAGCATCGAAATGATAGGGGGAAGAAAAATCATAAAATGTATCAGTATATTATTAACATTATTATTTATTTACATGCAGAAGACTAGAAAAATAATGGCAAAAGACGGATGTGTCCCGTGACTCACGGGCCGTGAGTCAATTCTGGGGAAATTGAATACACAGTGTCCACAATTCTGGGAAAACCTCATTTTCTTGAAGAAAAGACAGAAAATAATGGCCCTTTTGATTCCTTTGTTTTGAATTTTGATGAAGCAGAAGAAGAAGAAAACTGTGCGATAATGATATCTTACTTTGTGCAAATAGACAGTTCACACATATTTACATCGTAATTGTACCAAAGATGGTTTGTTTGCTCGACATTGTATAGTTACTAGTTATATACATATACAGTTATACACATAGAGAATTCGTTCACTGATTGTATATTTCCCTATATATCAAATCGTCAAATCCTAGAAATCAAAGTGTGTATACTTACATGCAAATGCAAACGCATGTAAAAACCGAAGCTTTGTACTATCTTACATATTTATACTCCAATTCCCAAAGAAAACACACGTATACACAGATATAACAAAAAAAGGAAATGAAGGTGAAAGAGTGTGTGAGAACTTGGATGTCTGAAAAAGTGGGAAAGAGAGGACGAGGAGTGTGGAAGTGAATGTTCATTTTATTATACGTATTTTACATATATATAGTTGACTTACCCCTGTGGAGGGGGGCCAATAAAGTATCAATAGACAACTCTAATTGCCAGGAAATGAATAGAATGAGACGAATGAGACGAATCGTGTGAATTTTCACACACCTGAATTATTATTTTCTTTTTTTTTCCTTTCAGCTCTTTTCTCCAAATCGATCCCAATCTGAAAGCTTTTCATTATGAGAACCAACCAAAGAAATGAGAACAGATATATTATGGAAAATACAATATTATCTGGATGAAATGAACAATATAGTCGGGACTCTTTTGGTCAAGGTCAATCCACTCCAGTTTCTTATACGTTCTTCGAAGCATTTGTACTAACTAAAAATATATAAGTGCATATATTGATTTAGTCTACTTAGATAGACATGGATTTTCTTCTCTAAAATTAAGACTCTCGTATCAATTTCCAATATATTAGAACTTAGCTTAAAATGTATTGTCATAATATGACAGTCATATACCTAGTTAGATTTCTTGTGCAACTTGTCCCAAGATGTAAATTGTACAGGCATCTACAGATATATACTATGTATAGTATAAGTATATTGTATGTAGAGTTAATTTATCAAGAGGAGACTCTTTTTGACCTCATTTGCTTTAACTCGGCTCTGGGTTTTAAAGTAAATGAACAATATTTTACTTAATACTTAATTGTGAGCCGAATGATGTGGCGTATTTGTAACTGATGGATTCACAAGTATACTTCCACGAGATAAAAGTATTTGGTTGTATCTATATAATAACAAGAACTTGCGTAGAATTGAAGCCAATTTTAGATTTGGAGGTGGCCCTTTGGCTATATGTGGGATAATGTCAAAGTTCGATGTTTGAGTCAAGTCGGCTCCACAGCTGTAAAAGTCTTGTCAGGTCACATCCTGGAATTACTGGAACTCCACACCGGATTGTCCATAAAACTGAATGTGTGCGGCAGGTAAATTTTAAATAGCTTTCAATAACATTAAGTACACATTTTTTGCTTGCAATGAAGATTTTTTTTTATAAAAATTCTCAACCAGTTTTGTTCATGTTGTCATTTGAATTGAAATTAATTTCTTCAGATGCTTATCTTGTGAGGACTTTGTCTACGACACAATGTCTGTTTGTGAGGGGTCAGACCCCAGTAAAATACATTTGAAATCAAATGAAACATTGAAAAGCTTATCAGTAGATATTCATCAGTACGCGAATTCAAAGCTTCCAGTTTATTTCGTTCAGCATCATTCACCTTTTTTTTTCTTTTATATATAAACCGTGTCATTGTCTAAATTCACTGTTTGGTCCCATTTAAAAACAACAACCAAAATTAATTACACTATATACTGTAATAAAATTAAAAATGTTGAGACAAAATATTTTTACATATTGGACGAAGTAAAAGGTCAAAGAAAAGGTGAGTTTTGTTTTCTTGCTCTATTCATTAGTGCGTTTCCACTTTGTATGTAAAAATTGGCGGGCGTCGCAAAGGCAGCTTAGACATTCCACATAATTATTTTACGAGACTTAAATAAAAAAATCTCAAGTCCTGTGAAATCGTAGTAAAATCGCATCGATCAAATTTAAGGTAAGTAAAAATCTCATCAAAATATAATCTTTGGTATATTTTATATTTGATATTCCATAACCATTCAGGCTTAAATAAAATTTTATACATTAGTGTTTGTTGAAGTTTAATTTCATTATACACATTTAACTAAATATTTAATTACAGATGGGTTCCAGCGCCCGAATTTCACTAGTTCCAGAGGAGGGATTATTTTTTAATTGGGATTCCAAAGACATTCCTCATAATTCTTATTATGTTCGATGTGAAGGGAAAATTGAAGATTTGGATGCATTTGATTCTCTTCATTCCTTAAAAAAGTTACCGAATGGAGTTATTGATATTGGTAAAATCAAACAAGAAGAAGATCCGGCGTCCAGTGAATTACAAATAAATGAAGAATCGGAAAAGTGGAAATTAATAATTAAGAATATATTATTGGAACATCCACTGTGTCTCACGAAAAATGCTTTTTTGCTCTCATTAAAAAGTGAAGAAAAGGTGATGGAAATGTCTGGCTATTCTACATTTGAAAAATTATGCAAGGAAAATTCGAATTTACTTTGCGAGAAATCAGGTGAAAAGATGACGGACAAGATTTACTTCCTCGCTCTCCCGGAAATCCAACAAGTCTCAATGGATATGATCCTTCAACGTTTGTGTCATCGTCTTAAAATTATTATTTCTTTCCATCATGGAGTTCTTTTGGCCAAAGATTTCCTGCCAGAACTCAAAACACATTTTGGATTGAAGTTAGAATTTACGGATTGGGGATTTCCAAATGCTGAATGTTTTGGAGATTTCCTCAAGGCATCATGTCCAAAATTGCTTGCGGATGTTCATTACTTTGCTTGGATGAAAATTGAGAATGATCTTTGTACCAATGAAAAGTACTTTTTTCGGGAGGATGGAGCATCAGAAGAAATCATCAAATTGATCCGAGAGCATGATCGATTAGTGAAAGATGATACTGAAGAGTGTGACCAGGAATTTTACACTCAGTGGAAGGGAAATGTCAAATCGAAGAAACAATTTGTACAATTTGGTGAAATTCTGGAAAATATTGGTTCTCTCATAGCTGAAAACAGTTTGGAAATGGGTATTGCGTCAGCTATTACTTCACCGTTTCACTTTTACGTGAACATACTTCAATTTTGGAATCAACTGGAATATTTCCAGCGAGCGTTCAAGTACATTTTTTATTTAAAATCGTTTTTTATTACTCTTTTTAATTTAAAATCCTCATTCACCATTTGGAATATTTAATTTAATTTAATTTTAATTTAATAATATAAATGATATATTTTGCCTTTTTTTTGGTTTACAGTGAGCTATGCAACGAATCATACGAAGTCCATGGGAAACGCCCTCCTCTTCTCACACAAGAAAAGGCAGTTGAGGGAATGTATGTAGCAGTTTTTGATGAGAAGGCGAGATCACCAGAATGGTATCGTGGGAAAATCATCCACCGAAAATCCTCAAACTCTTTTCAAGTTAGTGCGAAACATAAATATTAAATATTACTACCGTTAATTCGAATTTCGAATTAAATAATTTATCGATGAAAATATAAGTAATTGTTTTTTTGTTTCTGATTAGGTAATGTTGATTGACTATGGTCTAGAGTTATTAAATGTCAAACTTATTCATCTTCGTCTGCTACCCCGTCAAATGTTCGAGCCTCTTAAATCCCAATCATTACGATGCACACTAAGATTTCCTCCAGATGAAGCAGAATTTATTCGGAAGATTCAGGCTCTTGGACCACAACAGACGGGAAAAGTTCAGGAGGAATTTGTAAACATTATTTACGACAAAGATTTGGTCATTTTCTTCCGCAAGCACATCATGAATGTGCCGGTAGTAAGTATAAATAACAAAAAAAATCAATAGAATTATGATAATTCTATTAATAGATAATTCAATTATCTATTAATCATCATCACATTCTTATAGCATAACGTCTGAGCACTCATATAATACATTTTGATTTACCATAATATTCTTTCATACTTTTAGAAAGAGTACATTTGGGAGGTCGACATGGCTGTTGAGGACCAAATCAGAAGTACTATTAAAATTGGAGCAGGCGGTATAAACACTGTCGCCACTACTCTCTTCGAAAGGCTGCGAAATATTTATCAAACAGTTATTCCAGCAGAAAAGTGAATTCATATAATATAATAATTTTACGTATAATAATTTGAATTGAATCATGTTTACTTACAACTATAGTTCTTATATAATTATGTATACACAAGATAAATGGATAACTTCGTCAGCTCTATAAGTTATCGTTGCAAGTTGCAACTTGCAAGAGAAGTCTGACAAATACTGGCAAAATGTACCGGTTATTTTATACCATTTAACGATCTGGTGAAATTAGTTATGGCATACATATGCTGTGCATATGTACTGTTATCTTATATGTAACAGATTGTTACATTTACAGTGGAAATAAAGGATTTTTTTTTACTAACTTTATTATCAATATTTATGGGTATAAATGCTGAATAGCACAATTACTTAATTAGAATAGAATTTTTTAGCCTATATATCGAAACTCCGAAGTTTCGATTTAGGAGGATTGTTTTAAATTAAATGTCTTATTCCTGAAGTCGTATCAAATGTGCACACTAAACACTGCAAATGTCTAAAATGTGCCTTAACTAATTATCGTTGCGATAGCAAATAACTCTAATTGTGATGTCGATCGAGGGTCAGTATTAAAATATGAATTGGATTGCACATGATTGCCA
This sequence comes from Gisinianus flammeolus, assembly GCA_034699125.1. Classification (NCBI taxonomy): domain Eukaryota; kingdom Metazoa; phylum Arthropoda; class Collembola; order Symphypleona; family Katiannidae; genus Gisinianus; species Gisinianus flammeolus. The sequence goes on along the minus strand of JAIUND010001366.1, from coordinate 29,989 downwards.
CAATTGGAATGACAAAATTCATCTAAATTCTCATGCTCTTGGATTCAAATTCTACTTCTCCGTATAGAATATAGCTCTGAATTTTTTCCCTAAAAATAAGACATTCTTCTAGTGAATTTAGTGACTATATTCACTAAAGAATAGGTCAAAAATTGGATATCTACATAAGTATATATATTTAAAATGTCATTTTGGGAGCATTCACTTGAACGTGTTATCAAAAGTAATGTACTTGTCAACCTTTCTCCACTTTCTCCACTCCACTTATTCATTTGAGACTTAATGTACACACGTACAGTCTTATTGGACTACGGAGGCCTACACATATATAAATACATTGATGCTTTCAAAGATTCAAGTTCACCGCACCTGTGAAATATATATAGTAATTATAAAAAACTTGTGACGTGTGACGTGTGACTCACTCACGTTCAAACCAAGAGTGAAATGTACAGACGACCAAATTAGATTTATTAATATATATATAGGTATAATTAATTATTAGAGCTTAAAAAATGAGTCCAACTCAACCAGAAAAACAATTGGGCGTCAAAACAGCTGACAACCCGGGGGGAACGAAATCGCCCCCTCCCATCCTCAAAAGTAATAAAATAATTCCCATATTTGAATAAACTGTCCTCGATATGCAGATATATATGTCACTGTCAAATTTCAGTTGTTTTGATTGTAAATAAATATATTCTTTGATTTGATTCAATTCAATCTATATACAAAGATCCTCACACGCGAATGACCTCAGCCATCAGTCAACATCGTCGGCACACAATATATGAAGTGTCCAGCATTCCTGCACTTCATGGTCACATCGTCCCTGGTAAGAAAAACAACATGAACCACCACATATAATATTATTATTATTATTATATTAACACACCGTTAAAGTATACATGGATACAAAATCCCAATCAAATTTAGAGTTATAAGTAAAGCATGTACATATATTGAGTAATGTTTTGGACACACACAGATGAGGAAAAAGTACATGCGTTGAAACACATGAAATTTCACAATGACATCAAAGTCAAACAATATTTTGAAGACACCGAAGGTATATATGTACAGATATAATATATTCATCAGAATTCCTAAATTATAGCATGAAATCATTTTAGTTTTATAATATTATGTAAAGGAAATGAATAATAATTAAATAAAAAGTATGAATGATGATTTCATAGATGCAATTGGTTTTAAGATGAGTAATACGTACGCAGTGACGGTGCCCAATCGTTACGGCATCGATCCAAATGATGAGAATATTCTGTATATTATTGGGGAAAAGATCTCGTGTGAGATGATTTGGTTGAAGAGTTCCTCTCGAGCTTTACATTTAAATATATTTAATCCAGAGGGGGAAGTTGTGGGATTCCTTACGCGACCATGTGTCCCCTGTTTCTGCCTCGCCAACATTTGTCCATGTTTATCGCGAAACGTATGGGGCTGTACAAACCTATATACAAACTATACATATCTGTATATTATTTATTGTATGGAAAAAAATTCAAAGGATTCCAAATTGTAATATGACGAACACCGTAAGAAAAGGGACCATTTACGTAAAATCACTTTTTTGCATATTATTTATGGACAACAGGACATGGAGAATATGAAGTTGTGAACGGAAGAACGGGTCGAATACGACTTTTCACTTTTTTGCATATCAATATGCACAAAAACATGGGCTATTTTATAGGAACAGTTAGAAATTTTTAAAAAAATTGTAAATATTTTTAATTAATTTACAAAGTTTAGTTAAATTCAAACAAAATATATGACGATTTCTTTCTTGTGATTTTTCGAATTACAAAATCATCAAGAAACGCCGTGGCGCGAAAGCGGCCAAAAAGGAAAACTCAAATATCTTTTAAACTAGATAGTCGTATTCGACCCGTTCTTCTATTCACATCGACATATATTTTAGGACAAGTTTAAACCATTTTTACTGACCAAAAGTGATTTAAGATCGTCGTTAAACTTCTCCAAAAATTCTAAATTAAAGTAAACCGATGATTTGTGTAATTTAAATTCAATTACAATCATTGAGAAACGTATTTACGCGCCAAACAGCCGAGAATATTCAAGGTGCTATAACTCAGAATCTAAGTAGGTTTACGTAAATGGTCCCTTTTCTTACGGTGTTCCTCATATAATAATAATATGTTTGTCTTTGTTAAATGTCCATTGTTTTTTTTCTTCTCTCGCCACAGACATTTAACGTGTCACTGGCGGATGGCCGGCATTTCGGTCGAGTTCAAAAGAATTTCAAATTCTCCAGTCCAAAATTTTCCGTGTATGACTCGGCAAATAATTTGGTCTTTGTACTGGAAGGAGCCACACTCGGTCACATCCTGCCTTGTTGGCTCATTCAAAATGCTGCATGGAAAATACTCAAATTGAATACATTACCCAACACCAACACCATCACCGAGCTCTCAATAAAGAAAGATGCTAAAGCCGAAGGAGCAGATTCAATTACAATAAATGCACTCAAATCGACTACTGACGGTACAGAAACATCTACAGATATACATAAGATATACTTTACTCTCTTTACTCGGATTTTAGTCAGATCGCGTACTGTCATGTTCTTTTTGAGAGCTCTAATCTAAAATCTAAGATTTTGTTGTGTATTAAAAATAAAAAATAGGGAACGAAGCGAAACTGTTTTTAGAAGAGGATGTCAAGGCAAAAGAAGTAATAGCAAAGGAAGCTGAAGCTAAAAAACAGCCGGTCGAGGTAGCTAAAAAACAGCCGGACGCGATAGCTAAAAAAAAGGCGGACGCGGTAACTAAAAAAAAGCCGGACGAGGTAACAAAAAAACCGAAAATTCCATCGCCTGCCCTTCCAGAAGAAGAAGAAGATGAAAAATTGCCGGAGCCTTACCGTACGGCTGCTTACATTGCCATGACTCGAACTTCAACCTGTGCGGAAAATGTTTACACACTCAGTGTCGAACATGAAACGGAAATGGATGTCAAGAACAAAATGCTTCTCATCTCTCTCATCGTCCTCATTGTAAACACAAACACTTTTCCTATACATTGCTTCACAATCTTGAATTTGATTGGGATTTTTATGATTTTCGATTTTCGAGTATTCCAAAACCCAAAACCTGTGTGTACGCACAGATTTACATTTATATACTTACACAAAATGACTATAATAATAATGTCGAGAATATGTAACTTTATTTGGATTTGTACATATATATAGGATTTCCAGCATTTCAAGCGATGCAGTGGAAGTTGTCATTGTTTAGTATTTCTTGCATGGATTGCTGCCATTTTGGGTGGTGCACTGTACGCATTTTGGCGTTTTGTCATCAAGGACGACGCTTGAATTCACACCCATTTATTTTCAATAACAATAACTCAATTTATTTATCGTTAGGATAATTTAATGAAATTAAAATGTTACTGTTCCTTAACCATATTAATCATTACATTGTCGAGTCATATATAACTAAACACACACATAATATGTATTCCTTTTCATTTTTACACGCACTGAACAAGAAACAACACAATAATAATGATAATAATGAATGATAATTTTGGTCCCATAAATCAGCAATCAGCTATTAATCAGTATCGGATATTACGATTATACTCACAAAACGTGGTGGTAGAGAGTAAAGAGAGTGTGTTCTTCCGGTTGAATGATGAGATACAAGAAATTGTTGATATGAAGTCGAGAGAAAAGTAAATCCTCTTGCTTGTAATTCTCATTCTTGATCCCACTCACTTTGATCACGATGGATTTGATCATTAATTTGTCAGTCGTCGTCGTCATGGGATGATGATGATTTGGGTTGTCCTTGGATTTTAAATTACTCGCACTTTTGCCATTTTCAATCTCATTATTGTCATCACTTATTTTTAGACCAAGGAGGTTTGGATTTCCTCCTGGGACTTTGGCGATGGTCATCAGATCTTTGTAGACCAACTTGGCCGTGTCAATATATGGATTCACATTGTCTTCGTACTGACAAAGTGAGCCACCCAGAACAAAGTGATGGAAGAGTCGGTAGAGGAATTCATCTTTCTCGTCCACTGAGAAAATATCCGGCTCCTCCAACTCATTTTCAATGTCCACAAAATCTCTTAGCAGTAACTATATACATGTTCAGAAAACAAATATGGACAACAAAGATGTGGATAAAGATATATCGTAAATTTGGAGAGGCATTTGCATTTTATTTGCCCGTATTTTGATGTAAAACATTTATGTATATTTTGTTACCTTCCGAAGTTCATCACCGACTTCGATGGGACTTCCTCCATCATGAACTTTTGGATCTGGTTGAACATAATCCGGGAGACATTTTTTGATGATGCCGGAGGGTCGGACTATTGAACGAGCTGAATTCCCATCGTCATCAGCACCATCAATATCAAGATCATTTTCAGTTTCTTTACCTTTGAGGCGGTCGAAAATGTCCATGGACGTTAAAGTACTGCGAACTCTTTGGTATTTTATGGACTCTGCTTGTATCCCTACATATTTTTGTGTACAACAAAGTTTGTTTAACAAATAATGGAATGATTAAATCAATTAAATGTAGCTGCCACAGCGGGAAGTTTTCATTTTTTCATGAAAGAATTTTTGAGAAATTCAACTGACCAATCGGTGTAAAATGACTCCCTTCTAGTTTTTGTAAATGTCTCATCACTTGTAAACTCCCAAAGAAATCCTATACAGAAAATATTGGTCAATGTTTTGGGAAAGAGTCGCTATATATATATATAATTACGGCTCATATGATTACAAAATTTGAATCGGTTGTTTCAACTTCAACAAACCTGAATAAACTCGTCAATTAGATAAATTTTAAACTGTCTGTCAAAGTGAAATGCTTGAACTTTCAAACCATCTTGCATGGACCTATAATACATATACAAATGATGAGAAAGGAAAAGAAAATGGGATGAAAATGGCAATTAAGTAAATATATGCACACATTCACATTCACTTTGTGACGATGAAGTGAGTTTTATAGCTCGAATCTTTTTGAATATAGGAAATGCAAAAGTAGCGTGTACAATTGAGAATATAGGTATGTAATTAATCATTACCATTTGGACAGGAGATCTTTCGTTGCTGGTTTTTCTAAATGGTCACAGACGACGTTGGGCAATGGCCCGAATTGGAATCTCATATCCATAACAGCTCCTACTGCCGCTCCAATTGACACGGGAATTTGAACTTCAAATATGTCAATAACCGATCAGAAACAAACCTCCAAGTTTTCACCACGTATTCAATTTTTCATGATTGCCGATTGAGACTTAAAGATCACAAATATGAGCTATACTTTTTGGCTGGATGAATTGTTACCTATAGCTAATATGCTTAGCTTATGCCATCACTTATCGTTAGCTACGTTATAGATATATGCAAAGGCTAAAAAGCTAATATTCTGCTTGCATGCTCCAGAAAGGACTTTCCGTCAGTTTCTTCTATGTATTCACGCCATCGACCAAACAAATTCCATTCACTACGCAACACAATTTTGGCTCGATACACACACATTACCTGTAAATTATGAAGTGAATGGACAATATATTATTACGATATTATGGATTAGCAAAATGAATCAAAATATGCCAATTATCTAAGTACAAAAAAATGTACGGATTCGAATCTCTTTATTTATTTATATGTTCGTGCAACTAATTGTAAGTAGAAAGTACTTTGTTTTCGCAGTGGATTGCAAATGAAGACTTTGCATGTTAAAAAGGATTTAATGAGTTTGTTGATTTTATTATAAATGTAAATATACAACTGTGGCTGTGTTTGAGTACAATTCCAAATTTAGACTTGCTTTTCATTCGGCTTTCAAAGTTACATGTTTTGGATTTGGAAACCATGAATATGAATGGGGGATTATATTATGTATTATATATACAGGAATAAAATGAAAAATAAAAAATACAAAAGGGAAAAATTCATTAGTATGACGAAAAAGTACTAAATAATACAATACACATGTTATTTAATAGTTTTTCCCTGAGCACAATAGTATAATTTCCCTTTAGAATTGGAATGCATTTCCTCCGCGGCTACTTCTGCCACATCAAATTCCATATTTTCCTCTGAATTTTGAATTTTCATTGTATCCCCACATTGCACATGTTCTTCTTCATTTCCATAATATAAAGTCTCTGTCCGCGTCCTATTCAGATTCTTGATTCTTCACATTTCCCTTCTCCATCGCTGCTGCCATTTTCATTTTCATTGTTCCTACTGTCCTTGAGGAGTTTTTGAGTGATGAGCTCCATCATCTTGAGCAAGCCCTCCTGATTCTCTTGGACGGATTTTGTGTTTTTATCACAGAGATCCCGATAAAAATTCCCAGCCTCCCAATATCTCCCCACAACAGTGAGCCCATCCGCCAAATTCCTCTGTGCGTACAAAGTCTGAGGATGATACGGACCGAGAGTTTGAACAGCCCTGTGCCAGAGCTCCATCAGATGACCCAAAACTGCTTTCCCTTGCTGCGGGTTTTCTCCATGGAGTCGAGGATGACTGAAGATGCTACTGAAAGCAGCCGAAACGTCTTTCAATTTTTGTTGATTGAACGCAATCCCATCCGCTATCCAGCGAGTAGTCTCGTGATTCTCCCCGTACTGTGCTATCCTTATTTTGTACAGTTCTTTGAGGAGAACCAAAGCCTTCTCATGATTCCCATGATATGAGAGAGCGCCAGTCAATTGATCCGCCGTTTTCAAAGTCTCGTAATTATTTTGACCTAATATGCGCCCTTGTCTCTTGTACAGGGAGGAAAGGTACGGAATCACGACACGCCATTTCCCTTGAAGACAAAGGATTTCACAGATGGCACCTTGGGTGGTCATTGTCCTCGCATGATTCTCCCCCAGAGAGACCATTTGACACTTACTCAATTCCTCGTACACTTTCAGAGCGTCTGGGTAGTTCTTTTGGAGTTTGAAAATGGTGGCGAGTCGATGGGCCGTATTGAATGTGCAGCTACCACTTTGTTTTTGCTTGTTGAGGAGACTTTGGTAGATCCGGATTGCGTCTTCTAGATTTCCTTGACGAGTCTCCAATTCGCCCAAGTGAGACAGGGCTTTTTGGGAAAGGTGATGGTGGTGGGCATTGTCATTGTCGGAGGAGGGGACGACGACGGACATGACGGTGATGAGTAATTCTCTGGCTAGAGTGTAGCTGCCCTCTTGAATGAGATTCAAAGCTTCCTCCAATTCCCGTTGAACTCGTTCTGTGTCCATTTCCGGAATCGTGTTACTTATTGTTAGTAAATCGGGGGGCTCTTGTTTTGTGTCTGTGAGGCAGTATGATTTATCCTCATTGTTTTCCTCTTGGGACTTGTCATCCTCAACAATGTGAAATTTAACCCATTCTTCCTCCATCACTTGTTGTTGTTGTTGTGGTGGTGGTGGCTTCTCTTCTGTTCCTCTTTCTGTTTCTGTTATTGGTATTGGTATTTCCCCTTCTGACGATGAATTCCCAATATTCTCTCTCATCTTGACAAATATTTCCATGGGCTGAGAGAGATTGATGAGGATTTCAGAGTGAATCAATCCAGATTGAAGGAGTTGAATGACGAGGGAGAGTTCATTTTGACTCTCTTTGTACAATGATTCGGATTGAGCCTCCATTTCCTTCCACCATGAGCGGATTTTGTCCATTGATATGAAATGAGGAGGGATGTCCAAGGAGTCATCTGGCTCTCGTCCTCGTTTTGTAATGTCATCTTGGAGAGATGATGGAAGTGCAGGTGGGATTTGTCTGTTCATGTAGTCTGGCCAATTACTAAAGTAGATGCCGTCCGAGAGCCGTAAAGACAAGTGAGATTCGATTTCATTTCCCTGCTTCTGCCAAACGTACAGACTGTGTCTTGTGCTCACATCTATAATATACGATATATTATTATACGTTTAATGAAATTAATATCATGTACTAGTAAATAGATATTTCACTGATAATAATAATTATTATTATTGACGTAAAATAAATGTAATGAAGGATATCTATAAATTAATTCAGTACAAAGTTTATAACTTACGATTTCCCATGCTTTCTTATTTATTTATTTATTGGTTGTTCTCTTATTGTGTGTGTGTGTGCGTACAATGACGCATTTAAATATTTAAATATTTCCCTTTAATTGCTTCCCAATATGCACGCAGGGTTTGGAAATGTGAACTGTGTGAAGTGATGAAGTGGCGAGAGGAATGAAAAAATATTCTCAAAAAAGTACCTCAAAGGTTTTCAAGGCAAGTTATTTGTGTGCTCACACACACACACGGCCACTGTGGACAACGCAAAGAATATATCCCTATCGTATATTCTTTGTGGACAAGGAGATATAATTTGGAATGGGTTGGGGAGGCTTTGAAGGTGAAGGATGGACTACATATGTATGTATGTACATAGTCCAAATTAAAGGCCTGCAGGGAATTCAAGGGCAAGTTTGTTTACGAGCCTTCTCTTTTGAAAAAGGTACACTTATAACTTGTATATCGTCGTCTAAGTTCCATAACCCTGTATTATCATTTTGCCCCAGAAGGCGAATTTGAGTGTGTGTTCATATATGCTAACGTGCAGTATGCGCCTTCCGGGGCCAAATGATAATACAGGGTTATGGAACTTAGCCGACGATATATATAAACATACTTATATGCAATAAGCAATAAGCATGTAATATACAATATGCATGTAAGACTTCCGGAGTAACAACCTTTTAAGTTGGTATTTTAGTATAGGAAATTGAGTGCATATAGAGTCCTGGTTTCAAACCTTCAGCTGTTCTTTGTACAGTACACATTTTCACTGTTCAGAAACTTTTGGGGAAAATCCCTCGTTGTTTGAGGCTGGTAAAGAAATTAATTGAATATATATAAGGAATCGTCATAGAAAATAACGAGGACGAATCAACATTGTCAACTATTTCGCAGTTGTATACATGCAAAAAATAGCCTTGATGACAATAATTTGACCATATATGACCATGACCATATATCCATGTCCATGACATGTCACAAGTCAATTGGGAATTGTCAATCGATAGTATGGATTCTATACGGATAGATTTGTTTAGTTGAATTCAATTCAATTCCATGGATGTGGAGCGAGCAATGCGTCATGATGTGAGCTGGAGCTGTTGAAGGGGTTGTCACTGGCCCAATACTACTGATTAAGTTGTGACAATTATGAAAATTTATAGGGTCAAATATGGAATATGGTACGGGTGACGAAAGCCATGAGGATATTAGGCTCAATTTCAATCGTAAGCTCATCATTTCTCTCCACTCGCTTCACACAGTTCACACTCATACTCACCCTCCAGGTTTTCAAATGAATTCAATTCATTTTGCTTTTGCTCTCGTCCATTTGAATGTGAGATGTTTTACTAGTGATTTTGTACTAATGAGATTTGAATTGGTATTGGTATGATGCGGCCAGGTTCTCGGTGTTTTTGTTCTAGCAGCGGCCATTGTGTATATAATGTTTGTTGCTGGGTTGAGTTTGGAAGGCTTTAAGAAACGGAAAAATGAATGTCAAGTGATTGTTTTCCTGGGGAATGCAAATGATCCAAACTATGAGGAATGTACAGCACTGGACTATCTCATGGCTGCTGGATTCATTGGCAGTCTCATCTCTGTCATTCAAATCATCACCGCAATCATCTTTGGTCTCGTACGTACAGAGTACAGATATATGCATATCGTCTGTTAAGTTCACAGACGAACTATAATTATTTTCCTTAATTTCGTTGACCTGCTGCAAAGGTCAAACGGCTGGAGATGGAGCTGTGGGTCCTTCGACATTATTGTCTGCCATGACCTTTTCTGTCATCCTGAATTTTTTCAGAATTTTACCCACAAAGACGGACGCAGTAGTCGCATTTCCGCAAATTAAGGAAAATCGTTATAGTTCGTTTGTGAACTTAACCGACGATATATACATATAAATATATACGTATTTGACATTTTCAGTATCCAATCATGAACCTTGATCACTCCTTGAGACAATCCTTTTGTCCTCATCTTATAAAAATAATCTGTTCTTAACTGTGGATTATGGATTATAGATCCTGGCAACGAGATGGCAAATTTGGATTGCGTCTCATGTGTTTGTAGCAATCGCATCCATTGCTGAAATCTTCATTATTGGTCTGAATCATTTTGGTGGGGATTCTTATTGGCATGTGAATGACTGGGACCGGGAACAGGATCGGCCTGGGCTGAGTGGGCTCGTTGTCAAATTGTTTCTCTCGGTAACAGTTCTGGATGCAATTTTCTGTCTGGTGGGCTGTATTATCATGGGAGTTGTGGGATTATGCTCTCAGATGGAACTCACAAACAACAACCCTCGCGATGAACAAGAAGAAGAAGAACAAGTCCCGCCAGTACACAAGGAACCAGAACCAGAACCAGCAGATACGGAAAAAGGGAAACAAATCCAACCGGAACCGGAAGTTCTACCTTTGGAGAATCTTTTTTCAAAACCTGTGTCACGTCCTCCTCCAAGAGGTCGCGATGTCCATCATCGTCCGATCCCTTTAATGTCAGCTCCAGCCTTTTTTATTCGACGTCCGGATCCTACACCTCGTCAATTAAATCCAAACCCTAGGACATCTCTACCCACATTAATGCGTTGAATTCCGTCTCCTGACTTTTTACAACTTTTACAACATCTAAATGCTATTTCATTTCATGTTTGTTTATCTTTTGGGAAATTAGACTTATAGTTTTTTTTTTTTGAATTTTTTTGGACACATTTTTATGTAAATGATTGAGTTGTCTCGTTTTCAATAAGTAATAAAATATTGAATATGTATATGAGTTATTTTAAATGTACATCAAAGTTATAAAGAAGCAAATGAATTTGTAGAGAAAATACAATAAAAAAAGAGAGAAAATACCGACAGACCACGAATTTATGCTTCAAAAGTTATAAAGAGGTAACAATTCAGACAGCGAGAGAGAGAGAGAGAAATATGTGAAATGAAATGTTCGTTCGCCGTGTCTGGTTTCATTTTTTCTCCGTCAAACTGAAAGAAAGCAACAGAGGCGAGCGAGAGAGAGAGAGAGAATGCACATGCATTCATTCGTGTGTATCCTCCATGGAACGGGAAATGAACATCGTTTAGTAGTGTTGACTGAATTCCCGAGAGATTTTAAGATGGGAGTCGAACATTTTGTGAATCCTCTCTGTAAGAAGTTTTCCCTCTCTTTCTTTCTTCCTCTCTCTCTCTCTTTCAAACGCAAGGCGAAGGCCCTTCCCGTAGTTGAACTTGCTTTACAGATGTAGCTGAGTTTATTTTGTATATAAAGGTTGGAGCTCTGAGTCGTTCACCGGCCCAAATCGGCCATCCGCATGCTTTGTTTCATCAGGTACGTGTCAATTCTCTGCTGATTTTCACATGGACTTGAATACTTTCCCAACAAACAATACCACGAATACCCAGAGAGAGAAAGCGAGGGAGTGAGAGAGAGAGAGAGAGAGAGAGGGAAAGAGAAAGTGAGTGCACGCGTTATGATTTCTTCGATTGGGAGTATGGAAGAGAAAAAAGACGGGGAAATTCTAAATTCTGACTAGTCTAACTCGTATAAGACAGCTCGTTTTGAAGCTCGTGAAATGTGGATGAGAGAGAGTGAGAGAGAGAGAGCGTCCAATTCCGCCAAGGAACACTTCAATCAAATGTCCAACGTGAACTAGAATGTTCTCCTTCCTCCTTTTCTTTTCTCTTTTCCTTCTCATTCACACGTTTGAGAGGCCTTGCCAAAATATCATTTTATTTCTCCTATCTCCACACTTTCACTTTTCATCTCCTTACGTGAGTTTTTTTTTCCTTCCTCCGATTTTCCGGGAAATAACCTACCCAGTCAAGAGCCAGAACGCTCTCCTTCCAGTTCCTTCATATCTTTCGATTCTCGAGGAGCATTTCATTTCTCTCCTCATTTTCACCAAACACACTCCCACACACCATTTGCTTGGACGAAGCCAAACTATTTTCATGGGAAATGTGAATATCCCGAGAAAAAAACTCGTTGGTTGGTTTTTGACTATTTCGATTTTTTTACGTTTACTTTCTCTCGAGAAAACACGTGGCTTTCTACTTATACAGTCTGGGATTTTCATCCCCCACACACACCTTTTGCTGTAGTCTGCATATGCGAGATTTGAGATTTTTGTGTGCACTCGCTAATGAGTTTGTTGAGAGAAAGTGGAGCCATCCGCTTTCTTATCTCACTGCCACCGTTTATTTCACGGTCATTGTCCATGAATTTATTCCCTTGTGAACTAAATGACTTCATTTCCTCTCGTGTAATTAAATTTTAACATCTCTCAAGATTAACTCTCGAGATTAACTCTCATCCACATTTTTTTAAACACACACATTTTCACACAGTTTTCCTCCATGGAAAATAAAATTATTAGGGATTTCGAGTTTTTGGGAATTCAGTTTCAGGATTTTTAGTCCGCATTTCGAAGCCGCAAATTTTTAATGAAGCTGACAAAATCTGAAAGGTGAATAAAAATCAATGAGTGAGAAATTCCTGGTAAAAAAATGAATGTTGAAAATTGAAATGGGAGGATTCAGTTTAGTGCGTGTTTGGTGTGCGGGGGGGGGGGGGGGGAATGAAATGAGAGGAGTTTAAATGAAATGATTCGTGGTTGTGGAAATTTTTATGGAGGGAATCAATTTCCGGATCGTTCTTTTTTTGCCAAAAAAATAAAATAAAATAATACGGTGGAGACGAAGAAGGAAATGTTTCAAATGTGTAAAAGTCGCCAAAGTATTAAACTACAAAAATAATGGCAGGCCGACCATTTCAAATCGACAAACTTTGTCGATAACATTCAAAATTATGGGATGTGTGAATTTCGATATTCGTCGTTGTCGTTGTCGTGAGTTTGTGTGTGTTAATGCAAAACGCAAAACGGTCTCGTAAAACCGCTTTTTCTTCTTCTCCTTCGCCTCTCCGCTTTCCCTTCTCAAATCTTGTTTTTACACATTCAAAATCCTTTGCATTTAATCCCCCTTTCCTCTCTTACTCTCTCTCTCTGACAATCCCATGCAAAAAAAATGCTCATGGTTTGCATAATTGCCGCAGATTGTTTTGCTCAGCAGTGTTGAAGAACTGTAAAAAATGCCCATTTATGAATTTCCTTGTATTTCCCCCAATTTCATACATATGAGATTTACCACAAAACATGAAATCCGATGACTCTCAACAAAAACCCAGTCAGTGTTATGAAATTTTGGGAGGACAATAAAAGAAACAGACAAACTCTTATATTGGACACATACAAAGAGAGAGAAATAGAGAGAAGACGAGTAAGTGATGCAAATTACACTGAGTAATTTTGGTTTAATTTACAGCAGGATGTCTTTGCAATTGACTAGACGTCAGATTCACAAAGGTTCATGGTCCTTCTTTCTCTCTCTCTCTTTCTCTTTCTCTCTCCCTCTCTCTCTACAAACTTTTTAATCATATCATAAAAATAATTTTGCCTTTTCCTTTTCCACTATTGGCTACAGACATTTTGTGTGTCTGTGTGTGACCATGGTCGAAAGTATTATAACTAAGTAAGTAAAGTAAGTAAGAGAGAACTATTATGAAAGCTATTAAGAAGCCGTCAAATTAGATTAGATCGTTCCATATTCCAACTATCCGAATTTGGAATCCAAAATCCAAACTCGTTTCTCTCTCTCTCTCTCCCTGTACATTTTATATGGTCCCAACTATTAACCACTTTACTCGCCTTCTCCTTTTCCTTCTCTCGATACTCTGGAACGGCTTTTCCCCGAGTCCCACTTTTCCATCTCAAACATCCTCCAAAATCCAGATTTTGAGTGTTTGTCCATATGAATTGACTTGATAGGAAATGTCGAGAGAAATAAGGAGAAAGGAAAATGGACCAAAGTGACGGCCGACCTTCAGTGGGATATGTTGAACCGTTTAATTTCCTTGATGGCATAACTTAAGTGTAGTATTTCATCTGTTTTATGGCATTCATTACTCCTTTCCTTTGTCTCTCTCTCATTCTCTCATCTCTCTCTCTCTCACTTGCACTCATTCTCTTTCCCTTTGAGTCTCTCTTCTGTCTGTCTTTATTATACGCGAGTAATTTCCACTCTACCTAATTCCCTTTAAGGCTTCCCTAATTTTCTCCTTAATTTAATGAGGGAAGGATTTTCACGTGATTCTCCATGCTCTTTCACTAAAGAAAAAAATCCTGATATCAAAATCAAAGTCCAAGTCAAGACGGTACGGATTCACAATGTCTATTGTTTTTTCAAGGTTTAGTTTGTTTTTTTAAGGATTTGAATCTTGAAGAATTTGGAGTTTGAAGTTTCGGTTTTTGGGATTTAGCTAAATTTTCTGCAGTTCACAGCAATTTTAAAAACATGGCAAAGGAAAAAGACGGGATAAAGTTGACTCTTGATGGACTAAAATTGGTTCTGGTGGTTGTGAAAATTCATTTGGATTTGCATTTTTGCCGACTTGTCCTTTTCCTCGTCTCGTGAATTGCTAAGAGAGAGAGAGAGAAAGGAAGAGCTGTGGGGGAATTAGAATGGAGAGGTTTATTTTTAGTATGCCTATATATTTTACCTTAGAACTGAGGACTCCTCTTCATCTTCATAGGAAAAACGTAACATTCATTGGAGTCATTGGATTCTTGCGACTACATCCTACCTACTAATTGAATTCTCGACTGGAGAGTTTATTTTCTCTCTCTATTTCTCTCTCTCTCTTTGTCTCTCTCTCTAGTCAAAAGTTGAGGGTACATCCGTAGATAATCCGGGGAAACTTTGCAAACAATCAAATGACAACTTTTCCACCGGTTTTATCGTATCTTTTGTTTTTTTCCTGGATCTAAAAAAAAACACGCACAGCTCGCAGATTTACCGTCAATCTTGACTTGCTCATATTGTCATATTCAAATCTCGAATCTCAAATGCTCTGTTTTTTTTATTAACATTCATATACGGGAAATAAGGGAATCCCTCCACAAAAGAAATTCTTATGATGACTTTGTCGGCTCATTGCAATAAAATGTAAGTCAAAGTCGTGGTCGTGGTCGTGGTCGTGAGTGGACGTGAAAGAGGAAACTCAAGTTGTTTAGTTGTATGCGTAATACTTTAGTGTTGGCTTTGTGTGGACTTTGGGAAAACAGAGGAGTAGGATTCGTCATTCGTCCTCGTCTTATTGCTTTACGACTATCACTATACTCCACAAAACCAGTAGAGAAGAGAGAGAGAGAGAGAGAGAGAGAGGAGAGAAATGACAATTAGAAATCAGACAGACGAGACATTTCCATCGAGAAAAAACACATGAAACACATGAAATCCCACATCCCCATTACAATTTGTTATTTGTCATTCCATTTCCATTGAATGAATTCCACTCTCATTAAATATTCATGAGTGAAGAAAGAGAGAAAGAATTGATGTATGTACATAGAATGTTGATGCAAATATAAATGCAAATACAAATGCCTTCACCCCCATTTACAATCTATATTGTCAGTACAAAGAACAAGTTCCAGTTTTATTATGAATTCTTTTTCTAATCCTCCTCAACTTTCAACTACTGAATTCTTTTGGTTTTGATTTTTGTATCTGGAGTTTAACGGTAAATGGAGGTTTTTTTTTGTCAAATCGCCTGGAAAAAAAAACTCGGCAATTTGGGATTCGGAACTGAAAGGAAATTTCAATAATTTGCGAATTTCTAATCATTTATGGCTCTCCTTGTTGCTCTTTCAAATTTCATCTTCATTTTTCATGGAAGGAAGAGGCGGAGGACACCAACAAACATGACACATGACATGACAACAGGAGTTGACTCTCTCTCTCTCTTTGGCAATTAAATTGAAAGCAATTAAACTTTATTATCATCAGAGTCATCGTCATTGTTGTTGTCGTTGTTTCTATGACGTCACCAGTCACCAGCTCGGATTTTGATTGGCAAGTCAACAGTCCAAATTGTCAAATACTTTTAAAGGATTCAAACCAAGAAAAAACAGAATACAAAATACGACTGCGTATACGATAAAAATACCATGAAAGCATAATATGTATTTATACAAAGAAGTTGAGTAGACTCGTTAGAATTTAGTGAAATGTGGAAAAACTCTTCAACTCTTTGACAATTAACAAACACAAGATTTGAATAAAATGGTCTCTCAACTCTCTCTCTCTCTCTCATCTTTCCCCCTTTGGATAATTCATTAAAAAGTTGACGTATAGTATAAGAAGAAAAGGAGAGGAAAAGGAAGAGAGACCAAATGAGAAATCAATTAGCTTATTCTCCTTAGTTTATCTGTACAAATTGTTGATTCCCTTCTCCCTTGTCTGTCCCTCTGCCTTCCCCCATCCATCTTAATAATGATGATGATGATGGTGGTTGTGTTTGGAGTGTGTGTGTGAGGTGTGCACTGTGCACGTTGGGATTTACGATTACCAAAATAAAATAATAGAGACATAAGGAGAACATTTGCTCTTTCCTTCTGAGATTCTTGCATTTTTTTTTTGTAATTGTGATTGGGGTACTGGCAACAGAAGTTTGTGTGAATGCCAAAAGAGAGGCCAAAGCTCGGCTTTAGTTCTTGAGAGTTTTTTAGTTTGTCTCTGTGTTTGTGTGTGTGTCGTAATACGGTGAGCCCACAGCTGCTGCTGCTCCTACTTCAACTGTTTGTACCTATGTGAGTTTGTGTTTGTGTGTGTGTGTGTGTGTGTGTGTTTGTAGAAAGTGTAGATTGCTCAAATGTGAATGTGACGACGAAGGAACGGGAATGAAAATAGAAAGATGAGTTAGTCAAGTGCCAGCGAGGTACATAATACATGAGCGTGTGTATTTGTACCTATGGGTATGGGTATATGTACATGGGCATGGGCATGTGTATGTGTATGTGGACGGATTGGGATGAGATGGGATGGGTAAGAGTGTGGAGTGTGGGGGAAGAATCCAAAGATGCTTCCACTGCTGCTGATGCTTCTGGCTGGACCACAATTCCCATTCCCTCTTTCTCTCTTTCTGCCAACCTCCACTATTCTCTTGTACATTCTGGTGTTCTGTGTCAACTATATATGAAACCGAATTTCGCTCTCGTTCTCGTTCTTCCCCAGTTACCCACCAACGCACGTTATCCACATCCACATCCACCAACCAACCAACCAACCGACCAACCGACCGTCAGTCACGAACTCCGCTTATTCTTTTAACAGTCTCGCTCCTTTTCCATTCGAAAATACCCCACAACTTTGTCTACACACAGAAAGAGAGAGAGAGAGAGGAGAGGAGAGAGATAGACAGTCTCAAAGTCTTTAGCCAAGCGAAAGTCAAAGTCAAAGCCAAAGCCAACTCTCTTTCTATCTCTCGTTCGCTCACTATCGCACTCTCTTTTGTTCACGGGGTTGAACATTGAACGGTGAACGGGGGATAAAATCCGAATAAACACATACAATTCAAAAGCTTCTTTTCAGTTTCACACGCATTGTGCGTTTTTCACTTTTTCAAAAAGTTTACGCTCACGGTCGAGCCACAGAAGAGAACATCAACAACAACAGAAAAGGACTTTGCTTTGAGCAACCGTAGCAAAACAACTCACCACCAGAACTCAACTCAACTCAACTCTTGCCAGATCCAGAACCAGGAAGACAGACGACGACAATTCTCTCCAGTAAAAGGGCTACGTGTAAATTAAATACAAATACAAATACAAATACAAACACATTCACGAATGCCCAACTCAAACCAAACTATCTGTATAAACTTGTACTCAAATTCTTGATCTCTCTCTGTTCAAACTGAGGAATCGTGACAAATCCCCAGGATTTTTAAAGAGTATTTTTCTTTAAATACAGATATAGCAAATAAAAGTTGGAATTGAAACAATTCGATTAAGAATTGACGGATTGCAGTTGGAAGTTGGAAATAAAAAAGGTTTGTGAGTGGATATTTAAAGGATGGTGGGACGTTTCATCACGCTAAAGTTTTCTCTAGCCATTTCGAGAAAGGAGGAATGTGTGGAGATTTTGCAGTGATGTGTTGGGAGATTCGTGAATGAGGACGGCTGTTGAGTGCTGAATTTGAATGGGGAACAGACAATGAAACTAATTATTAATTTGAATGGGTGAATATATACAAAATCATTATTATACAACTTCGAGTTGAGTGTAATTATTGCATTTTGAATTCGCAAACGGAAAATGGTTTCTTCATCTGCCTGAATGTGTGACTAGCAAAATATATTGAGCTCCAAAACACGTGCCAAAACACAAAGTTCCAGAACAAGAACGAAAACGAGAACAACAAAACAAAACAAGGAGAACAAAACACCAACAAACTTTTCCGATAACAAAACTCCCCCCTATCAAAAGTCAGAATTCTGACTTTCCCAAGTATACAGACAGTTTGCAAGTCATAATTGACATCACTTGAGCTAAACTTTTCTTCTTATTTTTTTTTTGCGTGTACAAATGATACATACAAAAAAAACATATGAAATCATTCAAATAGAAAATACGCACAAAAAGTTTTAGTGTTAGTTTCCACAGTGTCCAGAGTTTTCTATCTATAGAGAGTGTGAGCCCTGAATAGTTTTTTTTTACACGGAAACAGCAATAGAAACAACTTTGTCATTTACACTGATTTTGTTCATTACTCTAAAATAAAAGTACGAGTGTAAATATCCGCGAGAAATTCTATGGGAAATTAATGTCGGTTTAATTGAAAGAAATTTGTTTTTGGAAAAACATCTGTTCAAATTGTTCTAAAGTTCAAGTCATGTTCAGGGTTCGATGAATATTCCGGGGATTTCGATCAATTCTCTGGACAAAACATTGAAAAATACAAGAGTTAGTTTTTGTGATTGAGTGCTGGGGAAAAGGGGAAGGAAAG
Organism: Gisinianus flammeolus; assembly: GCA_034699125.1. Classification (NCBI taxonomy): domain Eukaryota; kingdom Metazoa; phylum Arthropoda; class Collembola; order Symphypleona; family Katiannidae; genus Gisinianus; species Gisinianus flammeolus. The sequence goes on along the minus strand of JAIUND010001366.1, from coordinate 11,069 downwards.
TGAACAGTGACAAACAGAGAAATCTCTCACCCCCTGTGAAAAAATGAGCCCGAAAATGTCGAGACGGAGATTTGACAATCGGATTTTGTCTGTTATTTGTATTTTTTTCTTCCTTGAAGGAATTTCAGCCCTTCCAGAAGTCATCAAAATAGGTAAGATTTCAAATTTCCACACGGTTTCCTCTCATTGGGCTTTCAAAATGTAAGACAAATGCGTTTGCCTGCTGCTTCTAATTGTAATTTCGACTACATTTCATTCGTTGAATGCTTCTGCTTCTTATTTTAAAACAATAACAACCACGGCATAATCTTCAATCTGCAATCTGCAAGTGACGCATTCTAACTGGGATTTAATGACTTACAATTAAAATATTCTCATACTAATCATTTAAATTAAAAAAACATGGAAGCACACAACCCTTTCATCAGTGTTCAAAAAACAAATATGGCATAAGTAATCCATTTTTCATAACCAAGATTAAAAAAGCTTTGAGGAATCCCCCCACAAAAGTTCAACTATAACCAACTAAATTGCTCCAATTTAAGGGTGAATAAGTATATAGCTTTTGTTAATTATTCATATACTTCAATCAGATGTTCATAATTCAAAATCGAAATCAAAATCAAAACCCTCATAGCTATAGAAATTGCTTTTTATTAATGCTTTTCATGTGCATATTCCAAATTTTCGTGTGTCGTTCTCGTTCTCGTTTTGATTTTCTGCATGAAAATCTTTTTAAAACGCTTAAGATTTCATTGTAAAGAATTTCAACCTTGAACTTTCCTCCAACCCTTTATATCATTTATTGTACTCTATTTCTCATCTTTGTTTTATGTGTTTGATTGAGTTAATGAAAGGAGATTTATTAGAGTTTCAGTATACTGCAGGAACAATCTCAGGGATAATAAATAAATTCACGGGTATCTCAATTTACAGTCGTCCAGAACGAAGGAACAACGAGGAAACCCATCGGCAGGAAATTGATAAGGGAAGGGAATAAGTATCCGATCCATATATATAGTAAATGATAAATGTTGGTAATAAAGTCACGTTATTCTTTATTTACTTCCAAAACCTTCAAAAGTCCAAAAAAAAAATCCAAACTTTCACTCTTCCCCTTTTCTGATTTTCATTTATTTGAATCAGAATCCCCTTTTACCCCTTTCCAATGTTCCTGGACGGTATTTGTTTTGTACATAGGAAACCTTCAAATTCCAAATAATTCGAATTCAAATTCAAATTCCTTGATACTCCAAAATATCCGACAAATCAACAAACGGAAATTAATTGTGGTGGACCGGAAGTGGAAATGAAAGACATTTCATACATAGTTTTTCCATATATCTGTATATCTGTACCTACACATAATTCCCAACCATTTGTCATGGTGGATGCAGGGGAATATCTTACATAATGGTCTGAAGGGAGGAAATCAGTGCATAAATAAATCAAGTGTCGATAAAACATATAAAACAGTAGAAGACACAAATAGGATTTTCTTCATCTTCTTCTCTCTTTCTTCTTCCTCTCTTTAGTCATTGGTTCTCTTTCTCTTTCTCTTTGGAGTTTGGAGCTTTGGAGCTTGAGAGCATTGAGGACGTTTTCCTACATGGACCAACCAGCAAACCAGTCAATATGGAATACGGACAGTGTGTCTCCATGTGTGTGTGTGTGTGTAAGAGAGAGAGAGAGAGAATATACGAAATCTATAGTGTTTATATCTATGAGTGCCATAATAAAGAGATGAAATGTGAATAGATGGAAAGACGAGATTAAAAACTAGAGAACTTTTGCTTTTTTCCTCGGTGCCTCTGTCTCTTTACAGTCAAGGCTAAGACAGAGAGAGAGAGAGTTAGATAGAGACGGGGAGTTTTCCCTTTTCCCTGTTCCGTATAAAATAGTAGAAGAGGAATTTGAGAGGGGTATGTAGTATGTATTCTATGTATGGTTGGACTCTTTTTTCTTTTTACTCGAGCATTTCACATGTTCACAAGACATGATTATGAACCATCTTCAATATATTTCTTATCTTACGTATATTTCATATTTCCACTGTTTCCACTACACCAACTCCAAAAACGACTACTACGACTACTACTGCGGATACTTCCTTTTAGTTCTAGTTCTGGTTCTGGTTCTGGTTCTGGTGCTGGTTCTCTGGGAGATTGAAACTGGAATCTCCAGTAGCAGTAGATAATGTAGTCGTCTCCGTTTTATATATAAACATACATATGTAGATAAATACATATCGTAGCAGTACTAAACATACAAAAGATTCAAGATTGTGTACCATTTTTCCCTCGTTCTATAATATATCTGCGACTCTGCAGTCTGGTTTTTTGGTTTCCCATTCGACATTCCCACTTTCTTCATTTTATCATCATATAAGTACAGAGAGAACAAGAGATAGCCGAGTTGAGAGTTGAGACTGAGGCTGACGATGAGAGTTGAGACTGTGTACATTCACTACATTCATGTCATGTATGTGTAAGGTGAAATACATATATACTTACGAACTTACGAACATCAGAATATCTGTGCAAAAAATCTAATATCTTACTTTCCACCCCCGCCACAGTCCAAGTCCGTTTCGCTTTTCCTTCCGAGTTGAAGTTAAATAAGAATTTTAATATTTCATGTGTACACAAAATATGACGAGAGGGAAAGAGAAAAGATCTCCAGTTGCTCCTGACATCAAGTTAACTTTGATTTTGATTTTGATTCGGATTCGAATTCGAGTTCGAATTTTGATCCCGACGTTTTGTTGTAATGAGTTGAGCATTTTATTATTATGCGTAGGCAGGAAAAATGCTTGCAGCGTCCGTATGAAATTCCACTACATTTCCTTCTTTTTTTTATGCGAAAGAAGTTGTGCAGGAACTATTGAACTTTTCCCCGTCATAACTTTTGAAGTTGAAATTAATGATATTAATGAAGTTTTGGAAGATTTCCCGATGGCTATTATTATTACATATTAGCATATGGATATGGAGATTGGGTCAGTCGAGGGTGGAACTTTATTATTTTATTATTATATTGTATTATGTATATACATTGTAGCAGTATTATCGCATTCACATTCGTAAGGCTCCACAGAAATATTATAGAACCAAGTCAAAAAAAAAACTATAGGTAAAGAATTTCATTGTATTTTATTGTGTTGTTGAGAGCGTGTGGCTGCTGGGAGGATTGGATTTCTTGGACATGTATTCAAAATCCTCATTTTCACAGGATCCGAAGCCTCACATGCTCAATTTAAAGGCTTTCCCAGTGTGAAGAGGCGAGCAGATAAACAAAGAGTCCACACATGGAGAAAAACCAGAACGGAAATTTTTGAAAGGAGGAGTAAGAATAGGAAAATGAAAATAATTTAGTGTGAGATTAGATGTGAATCTTCTCACAAGATGAAAAAACTTTAATTCTCATTTGGTTCTCCAAGAAAGTCCGTCCACACTTTTGACTTTTGCGAGCGAATGGATACAAAATTGATAAGAAAATAAAATATCGAATCCGGGCCTTTCTCGTTGGGTTTTTTCCTCTTACTATTTCACAAGTTCCAAAACGACAACCGTATTCTTTCTTTTCTCGGAATTCTCATCGTCAGTAACAAATCATAATGGGACAAGTTTTTATGAAGTTCTGATGTTTGACGTTTTGCTGATGAATGCATTAGAATGAAATAGATTGATTACGATTACGAACATGGACACATTCCATTGGATTCCCAATTCATCCTAATTTAATTTGAAAAGATTATGAATAATGACTTTCCCCAACCGTCGCGTCATTAGTCGATAAATAAGCAATCAACTGACTGTACACAAGCTGTAAAACCGAGAAACCAAGTGTCTATTACATCATCATCATATTAACTGAGGAAAAGGAAATGAAAAGCATATTGATATGGAAAATGGGAAATGGAGAATTGATGCTGGTGTGGCGAAGAGTCGAAGAGTAATTGGGTGACAGACGACAGACAGTCAGACAGACGTCCCTTCACACTCTTCATGCTCCACTGAATTTTGTGACTAATTTTAGTAATTACTAATTACCAATTACAAACTAACTCTGGAGAATGAGAATGAGAAAGGAGATGAGTCTGACATGGAGATGGAGATGTAGTCACACTCGGGGAGAAAACCGAGAGTTTTGGATTAAGAAATGGAATATCTTATGACACCATCCAAAATCCAAAATCCAAATATGCAAACTCAAAATCCGGGTGGATAGTTTGTAATACGAATACGAGCACATGATCCAACAACAAATACATATACACGGACTCTCTGTATGTGTGTTTTAATACTTTTGTCACTGCATGGACATTTGAACGGGGGAAGCTTTAGTTTTACATTTTACATACTTGTAGGAGGAAACAGAACTCGACGAGTCGACAACAGCACATTTTACATATTCCAAGGATATGCGCCATGAATACTCAATTTACTCGCTCTCCTTCTCTCTTCTCTCTTTCTCTCTCCTTTTCGAATCCAACCAACTTTTTAGAGCCCCACATTTCCAAATGTGAATTGTACTAGATAAAATACGGAGAAACTTTTATGATTATTTTCCCAATGTATTTTCTATATCTGTACAGGAATGGAATGGTATAAAATTAAATAGAAATTATGTAACAAAAGTTTGTCCAGCGAAATACATTTTAATGGGAGTTCACACACATACACACATTGAATAATATCTCTTGAAGATTTGGGACGACGTCTTGAAGTTAAAGTTGAATGATGAATTTCCCATTTGAAGAGTATGTAGTAAGATATTTGTGTTGTGTATTTTATTTTATGGGTTGGAAGAGAAAGAAAGAAAGAACGAAAGAAGGAGAGAGAGAGAGAGAGAGATTCATTTCCTTATGGATCTGATTGATAAAAGAATATGCTGGGATTTGATGTGTAATTGGCATTGAGAGATTGAGACCACCCAATAAAAAGTCCCAATGGAATGTTTTTCATGTCCGTCCAAAAGAAAAGTGACGACGAGAGATTTCATTTCTTTTTTTTTTCTTCCTGTGTGTTTTTCACTGATTCTGGAGTCGGATTTGTCTTTTGGTTTCCATTGAGACGTGAAGACAAAAACGAAAACGATGAAGGGACGACGACGACGAAGACGAAGACCACTGACAACCGACAACCGACAACCCACAATAATGGACAAGGGGCTTTTTTAGAACACTGAACTGAAAGCTCCCGGAGTTTTCTCAATTGCAATAAAATCGTTCCAAATCTCTTGTTTTCGCTTCTACGAGCCTCATAAAGGCAAATACTTTCATCCTTTTTGGCATTTTAGCTGCGCTCTCTTATCCCTACTTCTTCTTCTTCTACTACTTCTTTTCATTGACATTCCATGGCCTTCGTCTTCGCCTTCAAACCTTCAACGTGGACTTGTTTTCTTTCCCATTTCTCAGACTATCGTCAATGACTCGGATGCTCAAGCGTTATCTAACCGTAACCCCTTCCTCTATTTTCTTTATACGATACGATATATTGTATATTGTATTTTCCCCATCATTTTCTCTTGTAGATCTCGATCCTCAGATTCCATATTCCAAATTCCAAATTCAACTAAGTAAACCCAAAATACATTTCATATTTTTAGAATTTGAAATTCCACAAAAAAAAAAGATTGTTTCATCCATCAAAACATTCAAAACCGACCTACATTTGAAATTTTGAATGGATAAGAGACCAAATGAATTCCTTTCGTATGGAATCTAAATAAAAGAACTTTGGAGATGTATGAGAGTGATGAATTGAGAGAGGAACTTAAGCTGATTATGTCATTCATGTTTGTATTGTATCGTGTGTGTGGTGAGAATTTAGAATCAGAAAAAAATGTTAATGCTCAAAGAATGCAAAAGTAAAAAAAAAAGAAGAGAAAAGTCAGAGAAGACTTGAAAAGAGAGCGAAAAGGGAAGGAAATGACAAGTGAGATTTTGTGTGTACGCAGAGACTCGAGATATTTTCTATAGAAATGCGTAAATTGTAAATTGTGAATTCCCAAATGTCTCTGTATATATGTGAAATAGAAATGATAGGAAAAAATAGAAATGGAGAGAGAGAGAGAGAGAATATGGTGGAATCAGGAATCAGAAAAGCGATGACATGTATAAAGTGAAGGAGTGAGGACTGCGGACGCTGCACCCTGCTACCATTTCCCATCTCAAGATCTCAAGTTTGCCTGCTGTAAAGTTTAAGTTTGTCCCAATTCTCACTCCCTTTCTCTCCCTCCGACTTTCACATTTCCACATGGATTTTTTTTGGTGGCCCGAATTCTTTTAAGGAGGATTCACCATTCGGCGTTCTCTCCTCGTGTCTGTATTTGTTTTGTGTGTGTGCTTGAATTTGAGTGTGTATGTGTGTGTGTATGGGTGAGTGCGTGCGTGTGTGTAATGATTTGAAAGTTGTGCCTTTGTTAGTCAATGAAGTTGAGGGGGGAAAAGGATACGGAAATGATATTGGCAAGGAAAAAATCTTCTTCCTGTTCCCACTTGTGGAAGCAGAAGAATTTTATTTATGCTACAAAGAATTGGCGAATTTCTCCCATTATTGTTCAACTACATACAGAACTATGTATATACAGACATGTACTCTGTATGTGCATTTGTATTTGTATTTTTTGTTGGCCGTTGACGACAAAAAGAAATGAAAAATGTCCACGAATTTCTCTTCGTTTTCTTCTTCTTGTTTTTCCTATTTTTCTTCTACATTACATTACTGTGACTGTACAACATTATTCCATTTGTCGACTGAGCTTTTATTTGTACACACACACACACTTCCATATCTAAACTAAACAATATATAATTTATACATTTACTCTACAGTCTCTAAGAAAAGGTTTTTCCCCCTTTCCTTTTCCCTTTACTTTTCCCCCATTAACAGCAGACATTCACTGTACATACACATACATACGTACAGAGATATACATAAGAAAACGTCTACGTTTTCTTATCCTGTCCCCATTCGGCTCATTCCCATTGACACTCTCTGCCCTCCCAAAAAATTCTTCACAACGCAAAAAAAAAAGAAAAAAAAACTGGGCTTATTTTTATATTGGAGAGCGCAAAAACTGGAAACCATTTCACAAATATGTAGTCTAAATTTATCTTATCCGTTATCTATTATGTAAAAACATTTACAATGTTATATCTGCATGCCAAACAAGGACGCGTACAAATACTTACGTAAGTTATTACATTGTCACATTCAAAGCACCCCAGTTTTTCTGCACTCTATACAATACAGGAAAACAGTGCAGGAAATTATTATTATTACGTATTATTATTTGTACAACTGCATGCAATTAATCCAAACAATCCAGTTCACCAGGAAACTGATAAATGAGAAGGGAAATAAGTGAGGGAAAGAAGAAGTGAAGGAAAGGGAAATCTAGAGAGAGAAATGTATGTAGAAATAAAATATGGAGCTTGGAAAATGGGAATGTTCAAACTTCGAATGCGAGTTGGAAAAACGAGGAGTTTTTGGTGGTTTTAGATTTGAGAATAGTTATATAGAAAAGATAAGATAGAGGATGTGTCAGTTGTGAGTAGAGTTTTGCTTTGTCTCCACTCTCCACCACTCATATCTTTATCACCACTGGACTGCCACTTGCCCATACCCAGTCCAATCTCAATCCCAATTCCAATTCCAATGCCAACGCCAACATTGCAGTGCAATGCACTGCTGTCGCCCGCTACAGTCAAGGGAGACGTTGGAAATTGCAATGGTACATAGTCTGCTCTTAAATTTTGGTCCATCCATGGAAACTATCGAGAGAAAGAGAAAGAGAGAGAAAGAGAAAGAGAGAGAAAGAGGGAGTTTGTGTGTGTGTCTGTTTGTATATTTTAGAGGGGAAAGGGTTTGGGGTTTCTCTTTTCTCTTTTCTCCAGTAGAATAATATAGGAATGATTGTTCCTGTATTTTCTATATATAGTTTGTCGCATATGATAAATGATTATGAGGCGGAGAGTCGAGAAGAAGAAGGCTCATTTGTACACAGTGAATTCCTTCCGACTCATAGAATTTTCCCTCCATTTTCCATTCGTTCCTTGGAAGTCCCAAGCCCGTAAAGAAAGTTTACAGTATGTGTCTCTGTATCTTTCTCTCGTTCTCGTTCTCTCTCTCTCTCTGTAGTTTGTACATCTATTTACTCATATTCCCCAGTTCGGCATCAGCATCAGCATCAGCATCAACATCACAAACTCAAATTACGTATGTACGAGCCAAACTCACAACTTATTGTGTGTGTGTGTGTGTGCTCTGGTAAAATGGTTGACTGGCGAGGATAAAAAATGTACACAAATTCACATGTAAAACAAGAAGCAGGACCCTCAAAAACAAGAGAGCTCAAAATTATGTGTAGAGCAGAAAGAGAAAGAGAGAGAGAGAGAAAGGAAAAAATATGAACAATAAATTAAATTAACTTGTGTCCACTGATAATAGCTGAGATGTCATCTGAGAATAAAAGATGACATAACGAAACCAATGGCTTCGCTAAACATGCTCAAATTTAAACCTTTTAATTCTCCCCAGTCATAATATCTATAAGTTACACCAGAACAAGAGAGGACATGCTAAATTTTTTTTTATATGTCCTTGGCATTTCCCGATGACTTTCACTATGACTATGACCAACCTAACAAACCATAAATACGACCATTTATTATTCTTTATTTTCATACACTCGCTCATTCTCTCTGTCTTTTTGGTTTTTTTTTCTCCCGGTTAGAAGAAGAAAAAAACAACAGTCATAGCAGTAAAAAGGAGACACGAAAGACAATACAATATGGCACACAAAAGGGGAAAACAAAAGAAAGAAAGACAAAGAAAGAAAGACAGGGGAAAGGAAGAGAGAATGCATGCAGTGTGCAATGTGGTGGTGACTCACACAATTAATAAATTTTCGCACTCGAAAACTTTTCACATTCTTTCTCATATATCCTTGAACATTTCCAAATCCCCATATTTTACATCCCTAAAATGTATTCTGTGTACACAACAACGCCCATAAAAATAACTCACATTTAATTATTAAATCCATAAATTTACTCATTAGATATAGCTACAAATTGACAAATGAATTCCAGTGAGAAAACATTCATTTTCTTCCCAAAGACCAAAGAAACACAAACACTGTCTATGATTTTCTTATTGTTTGTGATCTCACTCCCGTACACAAAAAAAACCCGAATGAATTCTTACTTAAAATAACTCGGAAATCCTTGTGAAAAATTACAATTAAAGCCACGTACAAAAAACAGAATGGATGTGAGTAAGTAGATATCTGAACAGTATTGTCCCCTCATATAAAAAAAAATATGTGAAAACGCATTGTACGAGAGTTTGCGGGATGATTTCATGAAATGTCGATTAATTATAGGACGCGAGAAGTCTGGGGAACTTCCATGTTGACAAATGTGAAGAGGAGATGGGGAAAAAAGATAGGATTGTTTCAATACAATATTTATTTTTATCATTTGGTCGTAATATATAGACATAGACGGGAGAGAGATCTAGATGAAAGAATAAAAAAAAATCTTGTGATGGATGATGATGATGTGTGAGATGAGTGCGGAGTGCGTGTGTGTGTGTGTGTGCGAGTGTGGGGTGAAAGAGTAAAAATTCAGAGATGGGGGAAAGAGATGACGACGTCGAATAGGACCAAGAGGGAAAAGAGAAGGAGGAGGACGAGTAGCGGGTAGCTCATTTCATACAGAGTGGCCATTATTTCATCGTTATGGTCCTCATGAGACCATCATCAACTTTCTTTGGTCTCTATTCAATGTTGAGCGAGACAAAGGGAAAAGGAAGGGGGAAAACCCTTCGAACGCCCTCCACAGCTTTCTCTTGTGTACTTTCCCTTTCTCTCCGTCTTGATTCTTGATCTTATGCCTTATGCCTTCTTTCTTCTCTCTCTTCTCTCTCTTCCCTCCTCACATGACACGTGAGTTCTTTTCACAAAACCCCTTTTCTCTCCTTTATGTTATGTGATGTGTCCATCTCCTTTCCCCGTCCGTACCTACATTCTCTTCTCTCTTCCAATTTTCTTTAAAAAAAAAATCAGAGCTCAAGTGTGCCTACATGGAGAACGAGAGGTGACTAAAAATCATCCAAATCTTTAATAAAAAATTTAAAACTTTCCCTTGAACAGGAAAGAAAAAAAAACACCTTCCACTCCAACTTTAGATTTCAACTCGTGATCCAGCTCTTTATATTGTACAAAGGGAATAAAAAAATCCTCAGGAAATCTTGGGAATCTTGAGATTTTTTAAGTCTGCATTTTTTTTACTCAATGCGCCCTCAAAGCCAAAATGCACATTCCATTGTTCTTACATTAGTTGCAACAATGTGTTCGGGAAGTCTTTATATTGTACTAGAAAATTTCCAAAGGAATGTCTACACTCTATAGTATAGAGTCTAGACCAACGGATTTTTCCCCATTGTTGTCCCAATTAACTAATCAAAATCTGAAAATCTCAAAAACTCAAATGGAAAGGTCAACGGGGGAGAGGATAGGAATGAAAAAGTTGAATGATAACAAATGGTGATAATTTGGAGGAAGAGAGAGTGTACATGTTTATAAAGGTACATACAGAATATAGTAATATTGTCTGTATGGATGTGGATGGTCCATTACTCTCACTTGACTCGGAGCATTAAAATACAGATGATTAAGTTTCCCAAGCACGCTCCCATTTTATCTTATCACCATATACGGCTCTACTTATCTCTCTGTTGTCCTTGTCCTTCTTCTTGTCTTTTCATTTGACTCCTCTCTCTCTTTCTCTCTATTTCTCTCGTACTTTCCCCTCTCTTTTCTGTATACCTTTTAAAAAGGCTTCCCCAAAAAGCTTTTCCCCATATTCCATAACATAACATTACATAACGTGTGGATGAGATGTGTGTGAATGTAAATATAAATTTGCACATATTCCCATAGATTTTGAGTGTAGTGTGGCATGGTGTAAGAGTGAGAGTGAGAGTGAGAGAGAGAAAGAGAAAGAGAAAGAGAAAGAGAAAGAGAAAGAGAAAGAGAAAGAGAAAGAGAAAGAGAAA
>JAIUND010001365.1:0-36937 GCA_034699125.1 Gisinianus flammeolus | reverse complement strand
AAATATCTCGGTGACCCGTGACCTCAAAAAATTATACTTGATAGTATAGGCATGAAATGTATCTATCTACCACTGGAACGAGTTTGAAAGAAATCGGAGATTATCAATTTGACCCCGGCTGTCCTTATTTGAGATAGGCGATATGCATTTGTCTGTCGTTACGTATTTGGAAATGTTCGCGACTATCTGATTTGTATGATAAATATGCCATATAAAAAACGCTATTAATAATATTACATATCATGCATGCATCCCCCGTCGATAGTCAAGTCCACGCATTTGTTGTTTACTCCATAGTTACGGTATGATATTTAAATTGTAAATTTTGTCCTGGGCTTGTATAGAATTTCTGTTCTGCAAGTCTCTGTCGTCTTCGTCAAAGGCTTAAAGCCGGAATATGGAATACTCTATAATCATTTATTCATTTTCTTCCACCCCATCATCATACCTATGTTTTTAAGTTCAATTTTTTATATACAATATTAAAAACATACAGATATGTGTACTCAGATGCATAGGTGAGCCCTTTTTCACATTTTCATCTTATAATGGTATGTAAACCGCTCTGCTATATTCAATCCATATAATATGTTGCAGCTTGTATATTTCAACCCAGAGCATCTCCACCACTATACAATATATATTTTATTTCAATACTCTATTAGGCATGGCTTTAGTAAAGGATATTTTTGTTTTTTCCCCTCTTCTAGTTCTTTACCTCCGTTGTAAATTTTGAATAAATACGATTACGGTATACAATGTGCATAAATGTGGAGTACATGGCATTTTCTCATGTGTAATCATCCTAGACAGGCTTTACATTTACATTTCCCTTGTACAATTTTATCTAATATAATATCTCACTGGCAATTACAGCGTTGCAAACCCGACTTCACCTTTACGACAGAACATTCAAATCGACTTCAAGTACTATACGTACGATGTGAATTGTGACTCTGTTCTGTGAATGTACTCGCTCAAATCTGATGCTTCATCCTTTTTTACACGTTCATACCAGACATCCTATATACAACCTATAAAAGCAAAGTAAAACACTTTGCATCCCTATCCAAAGTTAGTGTTTTTTATTAGTTTAAGCGTTAGTCCAACCAACTTACATACTAGACTGTAAATTGACCATTATTTACATAATACGCACTACAAACTATACAAACTTCCCACATAAGTACCAACATAACAAACGATCAAGCAGAAGTTTGCTCAACGCTTCGTAACTTTTTTCGTTTCCAACCCTAACGCATGTCATGCAAATTCATTTTTCATTGAAAAAGAATAGAGAAATCTAATCCCTAATCTTGGTTTTGGTCTTGCATAGCCATTGGTAGAAAAGTCATTATTTTACTTTGCCTCACGCACGCACATATGAAAGCATACGCAAATATCATATTCGCAAAATGTGATCCATTCTGAACTTTACCTGTGAGCAGCCTTTTTTGTGTTAACTGCAATATTGCTCAAACTATTTGTTGCTTTAGCTTACTTTCTACTCTCCACTACCCTTTTGCTAAAGTACAGTATACAGCCCTCGTCATATGTATGCTCATTATTTTACAAAAATGAATCTGTACAACAGAAAACGTTTGATGACTCACCTCAAAACTCCGTGACACGTCATTTTCCACAATAAAAACAAGAGCATATAGCTTAAAGAGTATAACCACATACTACTTACATATGAAGTTAATAGTACATTCAACGCAGCATATAAAGTACACTTAATGTACACATGAAAGATGCATGAGAATTCTGCACTATGCATAATACTTCAAAGTTTGACGTTCATTTTTTTATAGAGAGCGATTTGGCGTTGACATTGACAGCAATCGGTTGTCAACCATACTCTTTGGACTTAAATCATGATTCGTATTCCTCAAGTATACATTTATGTACTTGGCTATTACTAGTAGTAATTTACTACCCCTGTAAATATATTTGTTTACAAATATTTTTAACAAATTATCTTGTAGATTTTTCGCTACGCTCTACAACAAAAATTCACACTGCAACGCTATTTCAACTACAATCCTGACCCATAAGTCATAAACAAAACATAAAGTGATACAAGTTAGATAATAGGGCGAATAGCAGTTGCACGAACAAAATCAGTACAATAAAATTACTGCAATTATTTCAAATAAACTTTTCTCTTCAGGATCAACAACTAACAAGGAAATACAGAGAATGTCCTTGCTATAAATTATGAAAAATCGAGAAAAATGTATTAAAATTACATCTATAATTTTCATTATTATTAGTCACAATAGATCGAAACCTGGAAATTTCTGCACTGCAACTTTGCATCCATTCATTTAAATGTTTATTTACGTCATTATTTAGCTCGAGAGTACAGTTGCAGGAATTTTAGGAAGGGCAATGATCGTAAGATAGGAGCTTTAAATATTCAGTATGACCTAACTACGAGGTTGATCAAATATGAATAATAGTTGCATGTATCTTTCGATTGGAATGAGGTAGAAGAGAACGGCTATAGGGAGTAAGGCCCGAAAGCATGTTGTGCGTGAAGTATAGGCTCACTCCCTTAAGGGGTCTGGAAATGGCGAAGGCAGGAAGTTTGTTGGCATTCGCAAAACCTGCGATTTTTTTTCCTCCGATGTTACCTTCAGCTCAGTTTTTGTAAGACTTTAATAGAAGTCAGAAGAATTTCTTTTTGACACATGACATGGTGGACTGTGCTAATTCCGAGCATGACTTTGAATTGGTTCTGGTGTCCAAAACAAATGAAGGGGAAGTATTAGAAATATGGAATATCATTTTTTGATTTTTTTTAACCTTTTTTTCACAGTTTCCCGACAATTTCTTAGAACTGTGAAGGAGCCTGGGCCTGTAGCCAATATCGTTTCAGGAGGTCATAAGAACACGTTTACACAATACAAACGAGTCTTTGTCTAACACAAGTTAGACAAAGTATAGAAAATGATAGAAGAAGGAAGCACTAATTTCTGTGCGCCAGACTTTCGGGCGTTTTTTTCCTTTTGCAACTACAATTTTTAATCACAGTTGAGGATTCGTTAGGAAAAATACCATTCCTATTGGGCATCACTGTCAGGACCTAGGAGCATAATATCCCGTTTCAAAATTTCAAAAATATTACGACGGGCAAAGTTACGAGACAACGAATTCTCGAATCAATTGCAGATTTTTGGGAATGCCAACAAACTTCCTGCCTTCATCATTTCCAGACCCCTTGAGGGAGTGGAAATACTTCACACACAACATGGTTTTGGGCCTTACTACTTACTATTCCCCCTGCAACCGTTCTTTTCTATCTCATTCCTATCAAAAATTATCCTTCAACTATTATTCATATTTGATCAACCTCGTATATATATATAGACAGGAGGATTTTAACTATAATTCCACGATGCAATTTTTAGCTGTTGGGCATCACAATCACTAAAGTGTTTTACGACATAGTTTCAACTTTGGATTGTAAGTTTGAATCGGTATCTTATTACTCTTTCTCATCTTATCAGTGGCATGTTACATTCATAAAGACCATTATTCTTTTATTTGAAGTTGTAGTACACAATGATTTTGAACCGAAGACAAAAATGAGAAAAATAAGATGTTCCTACTGGATATGCGAAAACTAAATCAAAATTCTTTTCTTTCTTTTTTGCGTAAATAGATATGAAGGAAAATTGTCCTTGAATGTGATACTTTTTGCCACTGTTGTAGCATAAAAATGGCTCATAATAATTAGATACAGTACACACACATGTGCTGGTGAACACAATATCAATTACATAAGGCGCTCGTTGGCATTTAATTCCACTTACACCATACGCTATGCTAAGTATAAACATCCTATTATAATATAATGCATACAATATTATTGTCAAGTTATTATTTTGCCTACTAATGCAGGATATTATGATATAATATGATAATTGAGCCGCCCACACAAAGATAGTTTTAGATTTTTATCCACAGACTTTTTTACTTCGTGTGCAGCACATTATGTGGGAAACTATATCTCTACATACATACTACATACTGCAAACCAGGGAATATATGTAATAATTTTTCTCGTTACTGCAAACCATACTTTTATAAATACAAAACAAAAAACCTGTCAACATGAAAAAAGTTTCAAACGGTTCTGCTTTTTTATTTCTACACTTGTACATGACAGCCCTTTGTTGCAAAAGGCAAATGTCACTGTTTGTTCGTACTTTCAGATTCAAATTCAATGAATTTTCTGAAGTATAGTATACAGTATCCTTCTCGGTCAAGCCGATTGAATTCCACAAAGCAATACCGGCGCTAAATTTCAAGAAAGTAAAACTGATAGCTGACTATTTCATTTACAGCTTATATTTTATATCTTAAACTCGACATGTTCCCTGATAATTTTACTTTTTAACGTTTACGAAGAAAGCATAACTTTTGATCTTAGTCCATCCTCGCAGCAGAGAAGCATATATTTGTAGAACGAAGTACATATTTAGGTCTACAAATATCTGAACATTTTGTTTCAGCAAATTGACTGTCCACATACTACATACATATACAGACTGGAGATACACAAAAGAATACTACAACACTCTACAAAACCGACAACCAACAGCAGCAGAGTTTTGTGAACAATTCCCATCCAAAATACAGTTCACAATGTATTATACGATAAAATCGACACCACCAGCTCTAATCAAGTAACAGACCTCCATACATCGAACAAACTTCACAACATACAAATGCAAGAAAACGGAATAATTGGAATGCAATTTGAAAGCCGTTTTCGAATGGCAAAAGGCCAAGAAGCACAGAAAAATCGTCATTATCGTGGATGGAGTGATTCTCATCATCCACTTGACCACATTTTGTAATCACCATGTGAACCTGGAAATGCATCAATGATCACTTCATCATTAGTCCGGTACATCTGTTCTATTGGGAGATTTTGTATTCTATTTTCGGTAGATTTTCGAGTCAAAATTCGAGCAAAAAAGAAAACAAAATGGTGCAGCAAAATTTATGAATGATGTCGGGATGCCCTATACGTATTACGTATTTGCTAATTGAATTCTTATACGCCTTTATAATAAAGTATGTACAAACACACATTCCACTTAACGCTTTGGTAAGCTTTGGTTACATTTATAGAAACCAAGCATCATCAGGTCATTTGTTATTGCTAGATATGGATCACCGCAGTAAGGAACAAAATGTAAAAGCTACATGGGATGTTTTTAAGTTACATTCTTTAGTGTGAGGTCAAACATAGTTTTGATTTCCATATATTACCGATTAAATTTAAGTCAATATAATGTTCAAATTAGTTGGTTTCTTCGAAACCGCAATTTTTTGTCGGAATAACCATGCTTAAGAAAAAGACGTTGCATATTCTACAAAAAGCTGGTACAATGCGAATATAATGAAACATCGGAATGCTTACAAGCATTTTTAAATGTACAAGTACATTTAAAAATTTCCCCATGCAGTTCTTTGTATGAGCAACAACAAGTAATGACAATAAAAATCATTTTCAGCTCATTCATTAGTATAAAGAGCTTATTACAAAAAATATATTTGTAAAACATTCCCTATATCTGTAGTGGCCTATTCCGGAAAATATATAAATAGCATACTACATATTCTATTGAATAAAAAGAATTTCCGAATACTGCGCTATGACTGAGGACTACTTTATGAGTGCAATGAAATGGAATGGAATTACGAAAGGGCATAGGAGCTCTTGCTCTCCACCTATCAAGCCTTACAAAGAGATTGTTTATGATTTGTACAAAAAAAGAACAGTTAATCCCCTAGTTTATTTCTCATGAACAACTCTAGATTGACGCTTGATTGCATGATGGATTAAGTTTTGAGATCACATATGCATGCTAAAATCTTCATTTCCCAGTGCACCCTGCGGTGGAGGCAATATGTCCCCGTTAGTTAAATGCCATATTTATGTTTCTTCATTGCACTACTTTGACTACTTGCATCTTCCTCCCTCTCAGAGTCGAGTAAATAACTCATCATATCATCATCATCCGTCCGCTTATTAACATTAACACCCATTTGTTGAACTTTGAAATATGTCATCTTTTACATGTTATTTGATATTATTGATAGCATACGCTCACTTAGACTTGCTACTACTCATGTAAAAGTAACATAATAAGCTTTACTGTAAAATTATATAGACTTATAACATAACGCTTGCCACATTGTATATGAGATGGTTAAGCAGGTATGCATCGAATAATATTCGACGTTGCTATTGCTATACACTATTACATATGTAAGTATTGTGATTATGATTACGACTGAATAATCTACAGTTCAAGCATACGGATATGATATATACTATACTTCCGTTCAATAAATACATTTTCAATTTGTTTGTGAAGTAAAGCAAACCCAATACTTTTATAAATTCAAGTATATATACGCCTGACTCAGGCAGCTCGAGTGTGGTTCGCATTAAAAATCAGCTCAAGCATGAAAATGATCATTTGATCATAAAGTCGCTCATCTGTGGTGCGCGTTAAAATCTTCTTCAATCCAATCAAAGCAGTCAATACTCGATGAATAACATAATATCTAGTTACAATAACATGAGATCCTATTGCATTATTACTCAGCACAATTTTTTTTACAAATATTATTTGTACATTCAACAGATTCGGGTCAACTGCACCACATAACCACACAGTGTGTACAGGTTTAGGTTTTGGCAGATGCAATACAGTGCAATCAACTTGTGTGTCTTGGTCATTAAATAATTTATAGACACAGTTCTTGATTACATATTATAAATACGCACAAACTACAAACCTTAGCATGTTTATATTTTATCGATTCTGCAAGGCAGCAAAAAGCGAATGTACACAACTGCTCAGACAGTTGTCGACAAGACAAATTAAATTAACACTGACCTTTACGTATTTCAAAATTAAATTGAGAACGTCCACAAAAATCACAGTACAAAAGTAAACACGTATAGAGTACCAATAAATATTTATAAAATGAGAAAGACGAGAAGGATAAAACATGTGAGGAATCTAAGATTGATTTTCAATTTTCAAAATATTAAGGATTCGTTAGCTTGCGAATTGGTAATTCCCAACTGGCAATTTCAGTCTCAAACTCCATGAAATTTGTACGGTATTTAATACTGTTCCCAAAAATTTCATGTTTTACATACTTTTAAATTGTTAGTGATGGTTTCGATACATTACACATGACTATCGGGTGCATGTATACATACTATACATACCGCACGCTGGAGAAATTCTAACCAAGTGAGGTTGTGAATAAGAAAACCCGCCTGAGACTGGTTTTCACTTTTTTGCATATTAATATGCAAAAAGACGGGCTATTTTATACAACAAGTTAGAAATTTGTAAAGTGATTTTCCGAGAAGTGAGTGGCCAAAGTGGAAACCAACGTTTATGAAATCGCCGCTAGAGGACTCACTCAAAATTGTATAATGAAAGCAGAGTTCAAGAAAATCTCTGAAATTCAATGAAACCGTTTCATTCAAACGGAGCTTACACGTGCGTGTCGCTGTTAAATTGTGCTCGACATTTAAACTCAAATATAACGACTTCTAGATACCAGTCTCCGGTGGGTTTTCTTATTCACAACCTCAAGTGGTTTCAACTTTTCTTAAATTGTGGTTTTCCCAACAGCTAAACAATATTTACTTGAAATAAAGCGCAATAACATTTGTAAATTTAATCTTAACAGAATTCTCACAGATTTGCCAAAGAAATTAGATTTCCAGAATATTGATTCGAACAGTTCAGTGCATAAAGCTTGAATTCATGCCAGCCTATGGTATAAAGAATTTGAATGTACATTGTACATGCTGGATCAAATGTCGGTTTCGTATTCAATTTACACTTCAAACCAGAAAACTAACTCATGATAATTCACAACCATGATTTGCCTACTGTTTCCCACACAGTTGGTCTTCCACTTGAACCCATCACGCATTCTATTTATTCTTTCTCAAATTTCCATTTTTTTTTTGTAATTCATTTTGTAACAACAAGAAACGGAGCCAGAGAAAGACCGAATTGAGATTTGAATATCCTTACGTATGAACAGAATATATGTGTAGCAAGTACAAAAAAACTTTATTTGGGAATACGCACTCAAGGTATAACAAATACTACGAGTTTTATACTTATAGTATAGCTGATTCCTATATACTGCGGCATCAATTTCTTTTTCTTCACAGCAGGTAAAGATTTCTTTGCTAACCAAGGTGAGATTCATTCAGAGAAAAACTTTTTCTTGTCTGTATTTTTTTTTCGCAGTCCAAGTTTCAAGCGAATGAGAAACTTAGTAAATTATACTTTACGTATGAGATACAATGTATTTGCGATATAAACTATGCTATATCTAACCCACGTAATAGCCCAAGTAGAACATAATCCGATGAAATACGAATAGTATTCGTCGAATACACATCTTATCGTTCATCTTTCACAAAATACAAAACGGATTAAGAAATACATACAATTCGTACTTATGGACGTACAGGTACACGAATGAATGTGTATATTCCTACAATGTTTCTTTTAGTTTATATACGTGCAGTTCCGCAGGTGATGCCATGTTGTCGTACAGAATGGCAAAACTTGCTACGTTACATTCACACTGCCGGCAGTCAATGCCGTCAAGGAACTATCTAGTCAAAAGCCATGTGTAATATGCACTCTCCTATTTGTTCTCAACTCTCACAATCAGTACTAACAACTGGCACTATTCCGTCTTTCCTACAACTTTTGATATGTCATACGATATATAGGATACATGCACAGAGAAAGAAGAACCACAACAAAGATTTTTAAAAAACCACGTTCTCGTATAATGTGTAGTTAATATAGTGGATCATCGAATTGTGCTTACCTATAGGTACAGCAAGCAGATTGAGCCAACTTCACCCACACCACAAGCGAAGCATGAGTATAAGACGCAAGGTGTCATGTATCATCATCTATCGTCGTATCAATATCTGACACGCATCAAAATTCAAGTCAACCTCAAAGTAAAATCAACTTTTTTTTCGAAAGCGGTTGTATATATCGTATCTTGTAGTTCATGTTGTTGTTTGTTGTTTTATATTATAGATTGACAAAATTAGACGAGAACAACTAGATAAAATTTCAAATTGAGTATCAAGATTATATGTACACTTGCCTTGTTTACACCTGATTTAACCCATGTAGTCACGCATAAACGAGATACGTTGAGTAGAAACAATAATATAACTGAAAGAAGATGTCTAAATGGGAATGGATTATTTAAAGAAACAAATCTTTCTTCTTCTTTTTACAATCAGACTTCCTAAGTAATGAAGTAATAATAATAGTGATGATGATGACGGTACATGTTTTAAAAAACCACTCAACTTGCAAGTACAGTGACGAAAGTGATAAAGACTGACACTAACGATTTATTCTTTATTATTTCTCTATCCTCCTAATATGTCCATGTATTCGGAAGATTACACCATTTCTTGTGCTGTACCATGTTCGAAACAAATTGCATACACAAGGTATGATCACATTTATTTGTGTTACATTTTTACACGTCAAATGTAGATTCTATAATACGAATGTATCTAGTACCAAATACAAGATACATTCGTATTATTTTTATAAGAATTACATGTATTTTAAATTCTTTTTTTAAACAAGTTATGGGAAATGCATGGCTGTGGAAAGTAAAGTGTCGTACATATACAGAATCCTTTCATAAATCAACTCCATCCATTCATGATATTATTAAATGCTCGCAATAATAATATTGTCTTGACCATAAAACCAAAAGCCAAGGGTTTTCAATAGTTTTCATTCGTAATACATGTATTTATGTATACTCTATGTACATAAACTTATGCACAGATTGAAACGTCAAGAAAGCACATCGCACAACTACCACAAGCTTGAATAAAAAGAAATAAAACTTGCAATTTATTCCTCCCATACTATTTATTTGAATGCCAACGTCATTAGTGCAAAATTACAAATTTCTACGTGGATAGTATGAATTGTATTTTTTTGCGCCAACTCTGTACATGTACATAAAAATGTAACCTGTATTCGAATGGTTTGAATAAAATATGTCATATGCATTACCTTCCGCTTTACCCCTTCCTTTCATTCAACTCAACTATAGACATGAAAGAAAAAATAGAATAAAACGTTGTTTTCATTTCAATCTTTACTCTACCCTACCAGGTATGCAAAAGAATTTACAAAATATACACAGCCGAAACAAAAATTGTCTATCATGTCAATGTTTTCCCAAGATACTTTTACTTCATACGAAAGACATATCTCTTGGTAAACAAGTACTCAACGCATGAATTATTATGAATATTTTGATGAATCTGTAAATGCATTAAGTTATTATCCCTCATCACGCAGGGTTTGTTTTATGAATATTTTACTTACTGAGCAAAAAAATAATTATCTCCAGAATCTTTCTATTGGATGGACTCGGTGCAGAGCAGAGAAAAGAATCTAATTTTACGACATGGCATGACTGATAGCGAACCAATAATAATTCAATATAATCTGATGGTTACTCTCAAAATGTTAATTCATAGTGTTCTCGTTTCATTAGCTCATTATAGTGAGTATTACTCACTGAGTAATATTTATAATTAAATATTCGAAACAAATAATGATCACACATATTACAGTGAATTATATATATAATATAGTACTGTATACTATATAGTTTATAGTCGTTTATCATTACACATGGTGTCATAAATCCTAGTCCATTCTCATGTTTCAATTTCCTGAAGGATACGTTTTTGTCAATGTAAATTAGTCTTATTTTTATTACTATATTATTGATATTACTTAAGAAATACAATGAAATGAAATACTCCACTGACAGTGTAAATTTTATACACTGCTACTGACTATAATTATCTTGCAATGACATTTGTTTGAATTGTACCAAGACATTTCTAATATGTATTCAGTTTCATAGATTGAACTTTACACACTACTACAAAGATAAAACGTTACACTGCGTTCGAACAAAGCAATACAATACACGAATAAACACGTCATAACCACAAATTATTCATGACAATGCACTGAAAAATGTGCTATAAAGGGAAAAGATAAAGAATTTTAGAAAAGGGGAAGCTATTGGAGATTACCCAAAAATCTACAAATACATAGAGAAAAAATCTGTAAGGCTAAATACCAGTCATCCAAGATGCAGACTATATGCTACAGAATTTTTTAGATAGACTAGTTAACTAGATGTAATAGCTGTTAAATTTTCCCACTTACTCTTGTACAATCCTGTCCAAACTGGCATAATTAGGTGTACGCCGAAAGAAGAAAGGGCTGACAAACTGACATTGCCAACTACAAAAGCCACGAGCCTTTTAATTTTCTTCCCTTGTTCTTCCCTATGCACTATCTATACAGCCATATTTAACTTTCATTAATAGCTTGGAAAACACCTACAAAATATACATCTATAATAAATTATTATTATATATATTAATAGTAATATAGAACGTATAAGTTACTACGATTATCATTTATAAACTTCTATAACATTGCAGCAGCGTGGATCTTTTGAATATAAATTTAAAAAATAAGGATCTCAACTTGAACTCACGACTCCCGTTGAAACTATTTACTAGTATACATGTAAGTTACATGATGTAACGCATGGTGTACGTACTATAAACATAAACATAGCCTATGGAGTCTGGAAGTTTAAGGTTTTAGTAATGGAAATTACATTACTAAAAAGGTTTTGATCATTCCAAAGATTCCTTTTTTCTTTGGTGTTGATATTTTACAGTCGTAAAACGTGCACATCCATTTATACTATTGTATACACGTATACACGTGTGTATTACTATGTATACGTTGTACACAATGCACTTCCAGTCACTTAAAGCATGCCTTGGTAAATGGTAATGGCACACGATCTTGTCATGACAAATATTTTTGCCCATAAAATAGCACAACAGCAGCAGAAGATTTTGCTCTTGTTGCATTTTGTAGAAAAGGAAAGGATGGCAAGACCTGACATTGCCGTCTTCAGTTTCTTCTGCAGCGTTTATGTAACAAAATATTGTTATAGCACAGGACAGGTATATATCTGTATGCATGGAATAGAAATGCATATTTAAAAAACATTCCGCTCTTTGCTTGTATTTATAGGTACAGAAGGTCAACATGACAGATTGTACACATTCATAGTAACCATATATGTATTTATATGTAGGAAAATAAAACTGTGTAGTGCGTTATTTTATTATGAGAGCATGTCAATTATTAATATATCTTCATTCGTTCTCACATTCACAGGCACTTAACAACTGTATGTAGGCAGGCTTTATTTACACACACCTTGGTAATTTACATGGATTTCTTCATGTTTTTTGTCAATTGCTCAATTATGTATTTACTTTCTATATTAGGTGAGACTAAACATTACCATTACCATCAACTGATGGAATAAGAAATGATGATATTATAATTTTAATCAAAAGCAAGGTTCCTGTACACAAACTTTGCATAAAGGTTTACCTACTTTAAACTTTAAAAAAGACAAGATGACGAGTGTACTTAGCACGTGCGTGTTACTGAATATTGAATTACTTTCCAAGTAAACATTCAGGCACCCCGTAGTAATTATTTTCTTTAGAATCAAACAGTTATTTTTATATTTGATCACGATCTGAGCTGTCAACGATACGTATTCCTTCATCATTTATTTCAAAGAATGGCAGGTGAGCATGTTCTTAACTCGAGAAGCAAGCACAGTCAGTCTTATTTTCGGGTACCTAAAATCCTTATTTGTGAATGAACGATTTTGATGAATTAAAAAGATGAACAGGGTAAAAAAATACGGGGAACACGATTCCATAAACTATGAATGGCAAAAACCGTTTTTTTTTTACCCGAACCGGGTATTTCCGAAATTCGGTGATTTTCGGTTCTGGTAAACAAAATCGGTTTTTGCCATTCATAGTTTACGGAATCGTGTTTTTTGACCCTGTTCATCTTTTTAATTCATCAAAATCGTTCATTTACAAATAAGGATTTTAGGTACCCGAAAATAAGATGCTGACTGTGCTTGCTTCTCGAGTTAAGAACATGCTCACCTGCCATTCTTTGATTTATTTTAGTCCAAAGACAGATTTTTAAAATAAATAAAATATGATACCAATAGCAATGTACGTTTCAACCAATTAACAACCAAGAAGGTTGAATACGTGCATTGTATGCACAAGGATAATATTGGCTATATGTACAGTCAAATTTACTGAGTGAATGCAGTATAAAATGAAGAAAAAGTAAAAATTTGATACCGACGAGTAAACGGGAATTGGTAGGGTTAGCGTTAGCCAAAAAACCTATTAATGGAGAGACTTAAATATAACTTTCCTTGGCTGCCTTCTCCTTTCCAGTCTTCAATTCTAATTATACTTGAGCATATGTATACATATATATACTATATATATATACTAAATAGTTTCATACATATTTTGTAGTAGTTTTATGTAGTTTGAACCAACCAGGACATAATAGTACGTATATGTTTTACTCCATACAATAAATACTATAGGCTTGCTAAATAGCTAAATAGCTAAAACTATACATGTACAATTTTTTTGGACAACAAATATCTCAGGAATTACATAGTATAGGTATGTAGACAGACAAAAAGTAATCAGTCAGCGAATATATAATATAATACATATACATATACATATACAAACAAGTCAGAATTTACTAGCCGAATTTTCTACACATATACGAAATGAATAGTGAATAGAACGGAATGTCTGTTCTGACTGCATGACTCTGACGACACTTTGATGCTCCCATAAAATTCAGCTAGAGCAGAGAATATTATTGGTATTGAGCTGAAAACTGCAAATATTCTAGACATTTGTGTGAAGAATATATTTCTAAATAAATACACACACATGTATTACCATTTACTCTATACTATACCCCGAATTCTTCAAATCCTTCATTCATATATATACTTATACTTAAATAGATTTCTTTACACCTCAAAATAAAAATGAGAAGTGATATGTGAAATATACAGGAGTGAGCATAATGAAATGAAAAAATAAACTATTGAATAATTTAAAATTAAAATAATTTAAAATTACTCTTTACCGAATTGGATGAAATCCGAGACAGTTTTTTCTCGCCGGAGCGAAGAGTTACACGACTCATCGTAAAGAACGACAAGGATGTCCAGGAGCGTCTCAATGCTAAATGGGGATGAGAAAAGGAGTTATTGTAATAATTCTTGTAGACATTTTGTTGTTGGAAACTCTTTAAAAAGTATTATTATTTTTCCAATACCTAAAGGCCTGTTGACTGGAAAGAAGTGGCCCATTGAGATAGAGAGTCTCCAACTCTTTGAGCCGTTTTTCAGCATCTCCCATACCTCTAACACTTTAATGTGGGTTTTCTTTCTTTAAACCGCTACAAAAAGAATTCGTACGTACGTAGATGACTTTTGTACGAAAAGGACACACCACTTAATTAATTGGATGAAAGAATCATCATCATCATCACATCTTGATCATCATTGTCGAACACGGTATCACTTTTAACTTGAAAGGAACCCAAGATATTTTTTTCACTTACAGATGATGTTTTATAGGAATTGACTGTTTGTCTTCTCCTGTTTACTAATGATGATGTGACGAAGGGCCCATTGGCCATCTCCAAAGGCAACTCATAAAATTCCTTTGATGATTTCCATCCACACGAGTCAACAAAGGTCAAGTACACACATATCTTAAAAAATTATGAATTGAGATAGGACCCTATACACACACACATAAACTTGTAATTTCCGACACAAATACTATTTTGCTGATACTGTAAGAACCTATATACTAATATCCCTGTTGTTGTTGTATATTTTGAATGGTGAATTACGGCAAACAAACTGTTGTAAATTGAATATATCTTGTTACTTATTCGAAAGTAATATATATTCTTTCAATCTTCAATTATAAAATTTATCGGTGAATTTTTTGCTCCTCGTATATTTGGAATCTGCTCGACGACTTGCGTATTTCACTCTCTAAAAAAGTTTAATTAAAAAAGTCTTGGTTATAACTTTACTATTACACTCTGGTCACAATTCACAATTGCAATTTATTATATTATTTATTTACACATTTATACACACACATATATACGCACAGTGTTTAGTAACTTGTTTTACACATGAAATTGACATTGGATCGCATCCGCCAAAAAATTTGACGACTTAGATTTCCAAACACACAAACACAAGCAAGCTTATAAACAAATAAACAAACTTTATTATTATTATTATTATTATTATTAAATAAATAAATAAATAAATAAACACTAAAAAATACTTAAACTATATTATAGGCACATGTAAGATGATTGTATCTTACAATCACCAAACGAACAAACTTGCTTTGGACTATATGTCACCGCTCCTTCTACTTCTGATGTTGTTATAAAAACACACACACAAGGTAGCTGAAATTGAAGATTCTATCATTATTATTACTTACTCCTAATAAGTTAGTATAATTGTGAATGAACCTCTCACTTGATTGAGAGAAAGTTGATTTCTTTTTCCTCTCTTCTAATGTTTCGACTCGACTGACTCGAAATGATTTGGGCAAAAGAGAGAGAGAGCGAGAGACAGGGGAGAGTGAGAGAGAAGTGGACAGAGTCATCTTTAGCACAAAGTTGCAAACTAAAGGCTTATACATTAGCGTACATACTTTTTTAACATTCAGGGGTATTGGGACTTGACCGGAAATCCGAGTTCTTTGATAATTGAGTTGGTCTATCGGAAAACGGATGCCCCCAAAAGGTTTAAAATGTCTTTTTACATGTAACTAGTAATTTTCAGGTCATTTGATGAGTTACTTCTATCCGAAAACAAATTAAATGCAAATCGAGTACATGAATCTCCTCCCCCTCAAAAGTTTTGAGTCAAAACTAGCGAATCATTTGTGAGACTGCAAATATGAATTTGATTTCGTAAAGGAAACAACTTTTTTGCTCCGCAGTTTGTGAAAGTGTTTGCTATAAGTATATAAATGATCATTTGTCAAGTTTATTTTTAGGGATTACATATAATATTTTTGTACATTATCCAGAGAAGAGGAGGACCAGGTAGCCAAGATGCCCGGGTACCTAGTGGGTAATTATTTTTAAAAAATTACATTTTATCAAATTTTTTTACTATACAAATTCTTTTATTTATTGCTCAATATAATATTTAAATTAAATGTAAAAGATGATGTCATGAAGTTTGATGATCATTAAGAATTTTAAAAAATATGTAAATATCTGTTATTCCATAGGTCAACTTCTGGGCCTTCCTTCCTATAGGGACAGAACTACGACGCTTGTCGTTTCAGCTCAGGAAACCCTTTACAAAGCCATTCTAGTTCTGCTTACTGTGACTGCAATTATCTGGATGGCAATCTTTCTGTATGCTACTTTCTACTATTCCTACATGCCTGCAATATCTCATGCAAGACCTGTCCACCTCCAATTTAGGTATATATCTTTTAAAAAATAGTGTTATCAGAATTTACACATCTAATATAGTATATCCAACTACAAGACTTAAAAACTATATTGTTTTTGAGTGATTGTGATGTGTTGTCCAAAGTTAATTCTTCCATACTTATATATTAATATGTGTATATTATTATTTTTATAGTCGATCCTGTATCAAAGATAAAGATTATGGAATGTGTACATTTCCAACTGCTAATGTGACTATAACCAAGAGGCAACAGTTATTGATGGTTGGACAACCTTATAAAATTTTACTGGAAATGGAAATGCCAGAGTCTCCAGCAAATCAGAATTTGGGCATGTTTTTAATTTGTGCTCGATTGAATGGAAAAGATGGAGTGGAAATTGAATCATCATGTCGATCATCTATGCTTCACTATAAATCCTATTTGCATCATGCCTTGTCCACACTTTTCTTTTCTCCATTTCTTCTATCTGGCTCTTCAGAAGAAAAACAATCTATTCATGTGGAATTGTATTCCAATTTTGAAGAAGATCCGGTACATTTCTCATATTTCATTTTATTCATTATTCCATAAGTACTGACTTATTATACATTGTTTTTAATTTTAAATTGTTTTTTCGTTTTCTTTTCAAACAAATAAAAAATAGAACCGTCCGGTGACTGAAGCTTTTGTGGAGATTCAAAGTCATCATGTGGAAATTTACCAAACGTCTCTAAAGATACATGCACATTTCACGGGACTTCGATATGTCATGTTTCACTGGCCTGTCCTTTCAGCTGTGATTGGGATTACGACTAATTTATTTTTCTTAACAGTCGTCGCATTTTTATCGTGGTTCAAGTTTTTTACACCTAAACAAGTTAGCTTTCCAGCTGGGTACGATCCTCAGAAAGCACAGTCATTAGAGGAACGAAGAGCTTTAGCTAAACAGCGTCTAATGAAAGAGAGTAAGATTGTTTTTTATTCAAAATATATATTTCCTATATTCTGAATATATTATAACGTGATACAATATTTCTTATATTTCCATTTTCCATGTGTTTGTTTTTTGTTTTTGTATATAGGAGGAAAGTTGATGAATCAGCGTGTAGTTATCCCATCTGATAGTAATATTGCTACGCAGAAGGAAGATTTAAATACCGCTACTACAGAACCTGTAACTACTCGACCAAAAGGTGCTCCCTCGTCCACTCAATCTAAAAAAGTTCTCGACGAACAGATCTCGACAAATGGAAGTGATACCGATAGCCAAAGTCTGACTCCTCTGAATGAAAGCTCTACGAATATTAAAGAATTAGGAGATCGAAGATCTTCCGATGATTTTGTCGTCGTTTCTGAACCCCTTACTTTGTCAACGGACCATGAAGCGAGGACAAAAGAAGATGATGATGATGATGAAGGCGAATACGAGAGTGAATCATCTCAGGGAATAGAGTTAAATTCTAATGAGAATAAGGAAATTCTTGATGAAGATAAAGAAAATAAACCAGAGGAAAAAAGTGCTTCAGAAGTTTGCGATGCACAACAAATTCTACGCCATAGAACATCTCAACCACGAAAGGAAGACTAACTGTCTCTTTAAATAGTACACTAGTATGTAGTGCAAAGTTTTTAAAGTGTTTTTATCTGTTCTTAATTCATTTATATTACTACTTCTAGCGCCCTACATTTCAATCTACATAAGTTAATACAAAAAGGTACGAATTTCATCGCATTTCTTTATATTTTTTTCGCAATACATACTTTTACTTTTAAGTATACGAATGTAGAAGACATTGAATGTTTGGATTACAAAAATGCTCTCCTGTTCACTATAAACAACAATAATTAAGAGTACGATCCTACGAGATTGATATTAGATATATCTATAAAGTGTGTATGGAAAATCTGTCATACTATCATACTTTCAGTATGAGCAGAAAATTTTGGTTTGCACAGAGCAAATGGGGAGCAGATTTTCTGCTCCCATTTAACTCTGTAGCTCCCCGTATGAGCAGATTTTTTGTCCTGGGCACATTTTACATACACGCTATAAAGAATTTAGAATATATTCAGTTTTTTTTGTCTTCTGATTTTAGCTCTATTTCACCCTCTCCTTTATTTGAAGACTCTATAGAGTCTTCGCGTTGTAGACTTGTACTAATAGCATATAGTGTAATTTGATACACGAAATAGTTTTTAGCTTGGATAATCATTATTTTTGGGGAAATTTGATGAGGTTGTATCTGTAAATTCAGTAAATACACACATTTACGATTGGTTGGTACATCTTCGTAGAGTCCAAACTCTTGGTGTACTTGAAGCTTTAAACTGCATGGTGAGTTCTTTTCCTTTTTATTTTGTATTTTTTGTTTTGTCGGTACAAGAACGACAAAAACAGTCACTGTCTACAACTTATCGCACCTACTCGTTACCCTCGAGTACATTTTTTAAAAATGTTCAAAAGATTCGAAACATGTCGAAGAATATATACATGTAAATAGGTATATATATACATTTGATTATTTTGACTTAAATTTGTTCAAAGTTGTTAATTTAATTTTTAAAAGTGCCTTTCAGAATGTACGTGTAAGGAATAATTACCTAATAGTAGTGGATAAAAGTTATTTTTTTGGAATACATAGTCATAATTTAAGACTTGAATTATTATTTTTATTGTTGTCTACTTGTATAATATTTAACATTATGCACTTTTAAGATTTATTTGTTGACATTATTAA
Organism: Gisinianus flammeolus; assembly: GCA_034699125.1. Lineage (NCBI taxonomy): Eukaryota > Metazoa > Arthropoda > Collembola > Symphypleona > Katiannidae > Gisinianus > Gisinianus flammeolus. Next base: position 17,638 of record JAIUND010001365.1, on the reverse strand, counting down.
GTAAATGTACTAAGTACTTACTTTAGAGTCTAAAGTTTATATTGTGGGTAAAGAGTAGAGAGAGAGAGAGAGTTTAAACCAAAGCAAATGCCGATCCCTTAATATTCCTTACCTATATAGATACAAAGGGAGAAAATTTCTATTATTTTTAAATTTTCATAATAGAATATGTAACTAAAATATAATATGAAATCCATATTGTGTTTGTATGGTGATGCAGACGAGAGATATATTCAGGGGCGGCGGCACGGGGGGGGGGGGGGTACAGGGGTACACCGTACCCCCCGGTTAAAAGGTCGGGGGGTACACGTAATGGCTTTGTACCCCCCAGGTAAAATGATTAGTGCTTATATACTTCTCTGAAATTTATCCAAAGCGTACAAAATACAAAAATAAGGTTTCAAGTCCGTGAGAAAATAGTACAAAACTCAAGAGGCAAGAGCACAAGCTCTTGAACAAACCCAAATATTGGGAAATCCTTTGAAATATTTTATGACTTTCTAGGAAATCAGGACAAGTGCCATAAAACTCACTCGCACAACGTAGAGAAATGCAAGGGAAATGTCTTTTTGTTTGGCCGTATATTACGTTATGTGCATATTGTAAATACTAAAACTCAAAAAAGACTTTGGGAAGAAAAATCAACCACTTTAACCTTGGAAAACTCAAAAGAGCACGTCTATTTTTGTTTTCTGTTCCCTTTCACAACCAAATGACGAATTTGTTTCATTTGTATACTCTGACTCTGACTGCCAGGAAAACCAGGGGCAAAAATCTCGGGAACATCAGTTTGTATTCGAATTTCCAATTTATAAACTTCCCCACGGTTTTGCTATTCATTTTTCACTTACACATAATTCAATGTGTGTTTAAAGTTCTTAAAATGTCAAATTCTGTCCGGGCAAGAAAGGAAAAAGACGTAAATCGTGCTTACTGCTTCTGATGGATATCGAAAAATTGATTCATTTTTTGTGAAAAAACCCCGTTTGGCCAATACAGGGGAAATTGAGACCCAAGAATATGGGGACAAATTCGGTTTAGTTTCCCATTCCCACACAACTATTGACATAATCAATGATTCAGAGCTTTCGGGCAGTAATGTGATCCAGTAATGAGATCCAAGCAGATGAAAATGAAAATTTGGAAGAATCAATTCTTTTAACGGTCCAAGGTAATTTCTAAATTTCAGTATTTTAGTGTCTGTTCAATTATAAAAAGAAGTGTACATTCTAAGTTTACAAAGTTTCTTGGAAGAGAGTTTTCATTTGGTTCGTTTGTTGTTGTCTTAATGAAAAATCATTATTATAAATACGCTGTGAATACATGGGAAATTGAACTATAGAACGTTTCCTTTAGTACACGGCTGTCCAACGGAATCAAAGAAAAAATAAGCTTGCACTAGATAGAATCGAGAAAATATCAAGCTTACACTAGATAAAATGACGAAATTGTATTTTGTACCCCCCCAGTTTCAAAAACCGTGCCACCGCCCCTGAGATATATCGTATGCTAACGTAATTTTAATAATCGTTGTAATTATTTCCGCGACTATATTTTATGAACTGCCATATATTTTTATTGAATCATGTGTTTGAGACTTTAAGTATATATGAAGTTGTCGATAGAAAAAGGGACCGAAGACGTATTTTCACTTTTTTGCATATTCTTATGTAGAAGAACATGGGCTATTTTATAGACACATTTAAAAAAATGTAAAAAAATTGTAAATATTTTAAATTAATTTACAAACTTTAGTTAAATTCAAACAAAATATATGACGATTTCTTTCTTGTGATTATTTGAATTACAAAATCATCAAGAAACGCCTTGGCGCCAAAGCGGCCAAAAGGAAAACACGAATATCTTTTAAACTAGATCCACGTCTTCGGTCCCTTTTTCTATCGACAACTTCAAATTTTATAATGCGCGTCGTTGTCGTTGCTCTTCAAATAAATCATAATGATTTCCTTGAGTATTGACAATCGACAATCGACACACTCGGCAGTCAATTATTATTATTGATATTGAAATATTGACCTTTTCAATTCCAAATGCAAATCACGTTAGGATATTAAAAATGAAATTTCAAGCGGGTTTATTGTCTATATTTACATAATATGAGCCCTCATATTGAATATTGAATGCAAAGAATTCATGGAAATCCAATCACAGGGAAAGAAATCAAAACAAAAAACAGAAGGGATTCGTGAGAAATCCAAAATCCAATGACGAATGAATTGAATGGATTTTTACTGTAGTCATCGTGTCGTTCTCGTCCTGGATATATTTATATTTATAGAGACTCCCAGTAGACAAAATGTGGTGATTTCGTGTAAAAATAGGGATTTGACTTTGATACGATAGTATTTAATAGATGAACAGTTTACAATTACTATGCAATTGTATTAAAAATAGCATTCATTAAAGCGAGAGCTTCAATTTGTGAGTCAAATTTCCAAATTGAATATGCTTTATTATCTGGAAGTCTGTTTAAATGTTATTTTAATCAGACATCTCTATAAATGTGATAGATTAAACTTGGATTAAATATTTAAGTGTTTGTAATGTAATTGTAATGGGATGGAGGGAATCACAATACAATACAATGCAATGACAATGACAATTAGCCAGTGAACGAGGCTATTGCGTAGGTACAGTACAGTTTAGTTTAGTTTAGTTTACTACATACGATATAGGCAGATTACAGATACAGATAATGCCGAGTCTAATATTTTTGATACAGTATAAAAGTTTACCAGCGGTATAAGTATATGGATAAAATTGCTCAAGGTCCATACAATTTAACATTCTTTCCTGCATGATGGTGATTTGTCATGTCATTTTATCTCAACTCGCTTTTATATTCTTCATTTAATAATATATATGTGTGATATAAAAACAATATTCAACTCATTGTAAGTGGCAGGCAGAATGACAAGGGAACATATTTCGCAAAAATCAATGGTTTTTTAACACTGAAACTTGGACTTGACTATTACATATGTACAGAGCAGAGAGAGAGAGAGAAATGGAGAAATCAGAATTGGGGATAGGAATCACAGTGATACAGATACAGTTTTGATAATAATATGCTCACATGCTAAATACCAAATAAAATACCATGTTGGTTGAAAGATAAGGGAAGAGATAATGGCCAGCTCTGAGCTCACAAATGAGAGAACCTGTGAAATTAGAACAATTACACACACACTTCCACATTAGATTTAACCATTCTCTTTCTCTTTCTCTCTCTGTCCGAACGCAGAGCCAGTGGTCAGTTTAATGAAAATCTAGAGGAAACGCATCCATTTGGAATTATGTGATACTCTCTCTCTCAATTCCTTAGTTTATCTTGTTGTGGAAAATAACGCAATTAAATCTGGATTAAATTTAAGAATTGTGTGTGCACTTTTCGTTTTGTGTCGTGTTTGGACGTGTGTGGAAAATTGACTGTGTAATTTTGTGGATATGGCTCGAAAACAAAGTCTAGTAGATGACCAACAGTTTATCACTTTGGTAAAATAAAATTCCATTTTCAGTTCTCACTTTATGCTCAACGTTCAAATGTTCAAATGTTCAGAATGTGATTGTTGTTGTCAAAATTAAATATACGTATATAATATAAGTGGTGCAAAAATAAATATCTGTGGAGTTTTAAAGATGGAGTAATAAGATTGGCAAAAATGGGATGTGAATGGAATGAAAAGGGATGTGATTGTGATGGTTCTGATTGTAACAGTGTTTTTGTTTAATTGAATCAATTTTAGGGTGATTTCATCTGGATCGAGCCGGTTACCGGTCGGGAATTTGATGTGGCCATCGGTGCGAAGGTGAAGTCGGCGGAAGGGCGTCGAATTCAAGTTCGAGATGATGACGGCAAGGTAAATCATTACATTACATTTTTTTTTTACTTTTACATGTACAAATTGTTATATTATATTATATTATGATAATAATGCTCCAGCATATGAAAATGAATACAAAATATCTACCATTATGAGTAAGAGCAAAGAGCATCAGGAACGAAACATGAGGATCTGATATATACATATTATAAATATAATTGTATTATGCACTACAGACTATTCCAAACCCTCAACTTTGAGACTCGAAACCGACATGTAATTATTAATGTACTTATTACTGTGTGTGTGTGTGTGTGTGTGTGTGTGTACGACATGGTGAATCATCCACCTTTTTCACGTCAACAACAACAACTGCCAAGCAATCGCAATCACACATTCACATTCACATGAGTTTCAAATTATTCTCTCTCTTGTACACATTTTCCTGTGTCATCCGAGTTCAAGGCCGGACAGAAAACAGAAAATCTCCTCCATTAAATTAAACTCCCCAAATGACACATTATGTGATAATTCCAAGTCTCAATTCGGCAAAATGTCCCTTTTATCTTATTTTGTATGTACGGCGTAAATGAACTCACAAAGTAACCGAGCGCTTTTTTTTCAGTGTGTGGATTTGATTTGATGGCTGTTGTTGAACAAAAACGAGTAATTACTTTGGGGCTCCTGAGGATTAAAATTGACATTCGGATATTGTCAATTCGGACCCACTCGATCTCGATGTCGTAAAATACGAAGGGAAGGCTGTAAAAAGGGAAATAAAAAGTAGTGACTTATTCTCTGTCTACATTTGTAAAAATAAAAAAAAAAAAGGGAAATTGCCGTGTATCTTTCGCCTTCGTCTTTCCGCACATTTTTTTAGATTCAAGAGAGTCTTTAGTGAAAATTGGTTTCGGCAGTTAATACACAAAAGGAGTTGAAGGAGTTATTCGAGTCACAAAAAAAAGTTGTAAAAAACTGGCCATTATTATATTTGTACAGCAGATAGGAAAAGAGTTGTTTCCCCCCTTTTTGTTATCTTTTATCTGCATGTATACAGATATACAGATATTCCCAAGAAAATATAGTACAAGAAAACTGAAAGCTTGAATGAAGCTCTCTTGAAAACTAGATTTAGTTGAGATTTTAAATGTAAGGACAGAAAATAGAGAGAAAAGAGTAAAAGATAGTTAATAAGTAGACGCAAGTTTCGAGGAGATTGAGAAAGATGAAAAGACTGAGTGGCCGATGATTAAATGATGATTAGGTTTCCTTCTCTCTCTCTCTCTGTATGAATATCGGGGCAGCAGCTATCTCTTATCGTTAGTCAAACATTAAGATTGGAGAATGGAGAAGCAATGAAAATATTTAAGTGTCTAAATGATTAGTAAATTATTGTCCCTTCCCGTCTTCATCCCCTCAAGTGCAAACCTGCAACCTGCAAAAATGTATAGGTACAGAATCTGTACTACAGATGTATGTATTTATATATAGGCAACAAAAAGTTTCTGTAGTTATACATGTAGAAACACTAAATAGATAAAGGCAAAGGAGTTTCACTTGCTCTCATTCTCCACGTTGTTATGAGTTTATTTTTATGGCGAGTGGACTAATCCCAACTTGTTAATATCCAACTTGTACCGTAATAAACATAAAATTTAGCTCTCAGACTTTTTATTTGCATTACTTCCGACGTTCCAGCGTCCCAACTTGAAATAGCGCAATTCGTGTACATGTAAGATATCTGTAGAAATATGAGACGATCAGACATTACAGAGTCATTATTGAAAGAGCTTTTCATCCTGTCGAGTGGAGATTCAAAATGAAATGATCAGTTAAAAATTTACTCATTTTCCTAAAGGAAACACTGAAATTGGGGGGAGTTTGAAAGTAATGTGGTGATTATTGTATAGTTTTGTAGAGTAGACGGTAATTTGTGAATATGATTAAACGATCATGTACAATAAAAAAAAAGTTATTTGTTTTCCCGTTGTTGGTTGTTGGTTGTTCTTGTTGTTGTTAAATGTCAAGTGTGAGAGTTCTCACTCGTTGATGTTCCTTTACATTTTGGAGATGGGATTGAAATGAATATGTGATGAAACGAAATGAAATGAAATGGAGAAGTTTGTGTGTGGACTCGAGTGGGTTGTTGGTTGATTCAGTTGGTTCAGTTGGTTGATTGTAGGTATTTTGTAAGTGAAACTGTGTAAAAAGGTAAAGAAGTGTAGACTCAAGAAATGAGACTGAGAAAACGGAATAATAAAAACAAGTTGACTGCTTGGGATTGTTGTTATAATGTGCATATTTGGATGTAATGTCAAGGAATCATGGCTGACGCCGGAGAGGAGGATCAAGGCGATGCATCCGACGTCCATCCAAGGAGTCGAAGACATGATCTCCTTAGGCGACTTACACGAAGCTGGCATTCTTCGCAATCTTCTTATTCGCTACAATGAGAACCTGATATACGTAAGTTTTCCTCATCTCTTTCTCTCGCTCTCTCTCTCTCTCTCTCTCTCTCTCTGTCTCATTACATGCCTTGCCTTCTCCCTCTGTCTGTATCGCGTACATATCTGTATTTTCATTAAGACGAAACTCATCTCCTGTTATTTCTCAGTTTCTTCTTCTCTCAGACAATTTTGTCATGTTCCTCTTTTTTTCAATAAAAAAAACCCTCTTTGCTTGGTATACCTAGAGAATGGGAATTGTGTGTGTGCATTGTGCATGTCTGTAATGTAGTGAGTAGTGTGTAAAATATTTGCTATTTGGACAGGAGAATGGACAGAGCGAGAAGAGATACAGAATACAGACAGAGAGAGAGAGAGAGAGAGAGAATGGTTGAATGCACAACCAATTCTTTTATATCTACGTCTCACTCGGTGTTTATCAATGAAACTTCTTCGAGGCAAATTTCGAGATAACTTTGTTTTAGTTGGGGAGAAATGATGGGTGGCTTATTGGTTGATGTTTGTTGATTGCAAATTGTCTTTTTGCAATGTGTGTAAATATCTTCTTCTCACCGCAGTCATATCTCGACTCTCCAAGCCCCCGCTCCACTCTCGCCCATAAATTAACTATTACAAATGTATTCAGCCGTGTATTATTCAACTGTGTTTACAGAATTTGACACTCTGTCTGTATGTTCATATATATGTTGAATGTTGAACAGTTGAACAGTTGAACACCATGCATTTACATGGCTATTGGCTATTTTCTATACAAATAAGTACATGCATGAAATGAGAAATGAATGAAATCCATACACAAAAACCCTACATGGTTTTTTTTTGCTTGCTTGCTTGCTTTTTTCTTTTGTTTTTCTCTCATTTTCCCATTTGATTCTTTTGGTCTTTATCTGCATCTTTATCTGAGGATCTCCTCCTTCTTCAAACTAAATAGCTAGTCTAATGGCCACATAGTCAAATGTAATCAAGGAGGAGATGCCTGGTCAATTATTCAAATACAAATTCAACTATGTATATACCATATGCACTACCTTTTTTGCGCTTCAGGTTAAAATATATACGCTTTATATGCAGTGTGTATAAATTAAATGTTCCTTCCTCTGGGTCTGTGTGTGTGTTCAGTCGCTTCAATTTGACTGGTGTGTTTCTGTTTGTGGATTTATTTCTTTTGTGGGAATTGGAATTGGAATTTCCTGTATAATTGGTAATTGGGCTGTGTACAATGTTGTTACAATAGAAAATGCATGGGGAATGGCAAAAAATGGAGAGCGTAATTAATAATTAGATTTTGGTGGTGTAAAACTGTAATTTAGTCATTTCCAATTTGTATTGTTCTAAAAATGGCTTCCGTTATTAATTAGTTTTGTAAATTAGAAATCATTATCATTACCGGGCCATAAGACAAATTATATTCTTATTGTCTGTTCCTTTTTTCATCCGCTTTTCTTTATTATATTATAGTAATCCCGCAATCCCTGCATGCGAGTGACAGTTAGCCCTTGATAAGATGCAATTATTTAATTAGTTTTCCATTTCACAGTTTTTTATCTTTGGTAAAGATTCTTTACTTTTTAATTCCGCTCTTTCTATTTCTGTTTTTGAAAATGCTCGTGAATCTTGTTCGACTTGATTGAGGCGTGAGGAGTTAATTAATTAATCATTTCAGACTGACTTTCTTTGGGACTTCTTTTTGTGTAGCCTATATATTTGCTTATATATATTTTCCTTTGGCTGTGACTGGAAAATTGAATCGGATGGGAATCTGATTATTCCCATTTTGATATGGGATTTAAATTGAATAATGACAATGACATTTTTTTTCCTCTCGTTCATATACGCTTTTTTTGAAAACAGACGTACACGGGCTCGATTTTGGTGGCCGTGAATCCATATCAAATCCTCCCGATCTACACTGCCGAGCAAATTAAATTGTACAAAGATAAAAAGATTGGAGAATTACCTCCGCATATTTTCTCGATTGGAGACAACAGCTACACGAGTATGAAGAGATTCGTACAGGATCAATGCATCGTCATCTCCGGTGAAAGTGGAGCCGGGAAAACTGGTAACATATTATAATTATAATTATAATTAAAAAACACATGCAGAATCCCTTTAAATGGCTACATATGTCGACGATACTAGATGTACCAAAAAAGGATGAAAACTATATATAATGAAATGTAAAATGGTGTGTTTAGAGAGCACCAAGCTGATCCTTCAATATTTGGCTGCCATTAGTGGGAAACACTCGTGGATAGAACAACAGATTTTGGAGGCCAATCCAATTTTGGAAGGTGAATTTTTTTTTGTTCCATTGTAATTTTGCACTCATACATTTTTGCTAAAGTATTCCTCAGAGAATATCTTCATTCATAATAATACATTGACAGTGTGTGATGTATAAATTAGTCTAAACTTCCAAATGAATGAATGAACAAACAATCGGGATTTGTAATAATCAGTTAGCTATATTCAGCTAATCATAATCCCGGCAATTCTGTGTGTCGTCGTCACTGCGTACATATATAACTGTACACACTATAAAGATAGGCCTCGTCATTATCTTTCATATTCGTCCTTTGACGAATTGTGAACATTGTAAATGATGAAATTACAATATATTGATACTATTTTCCCTACTACTATTTGTACAATTGGAGATAATTTTAAAGGTGCAATTTGTTTGGTGGTATATATGATTTGATTTACAGCGTTTGGGAATGCCAAGACGATCCGGAATGATAATTCATCTCGTTTTGGGAAATACATTGACATTCATTTTAGCAAGTCGGGTGTGATTGAAGGAGCCAAAATAGAACAATATTTACTAGAGAAATCCCGGATCGTGTCACAAAATTCGGATGAGAGGAATTACCATGTTTTCTATTGCATGCTCGCGGGTTTGAATCGAGAAGAGAAAGCCAAACTTCAACTCAAAGAACCCTCAGACTATCGATATTTGACGGGTGGGAAATGTATCACTTGTGAAGGGCGAGATGACACGGCGGAATTTGCGGATATCCGATCCGCCATGAAAGTCCTCATGTTCTCCGATGCAGAAATTTGGGAGATTCTTAAAGTACTCGCGGCTTTACTTCATTTGGGAAATATCAAAACCAAGGCTGCCGTCATAAGTAAGTCCATTTCCCACGTAGATATATACTTTATATACAAAGTTTATACAGATGTAAAAACTTTGTGAATGTGGACACGGAAATAATGTTTTGATTTTGATTGATTAAATTAGATAATTTGGATGCAACGGAGATTTCGGATACTTCGCATGTGGATTTTGCTTGCAATCTATTGGGTGTGAATCGGAAATCCTTAATTGAGGCCCTCACAACCAAATCGATTATTGCATCAGGAGAAACAGTCGTGTCGACAATGTCCAGAGAACAAGCGGTGGATGTCCGTGATGCTTTCTCCAAAGGGATTTATGGCCGACTTTTCGTCTGGATCGTATCCAAAATCAATACAGCAATTTATCATCCACGAGCTGGACAAGTCACTTCCATTGGAGTTTTAGACATTTTTGGTTTTGAGAATTTCGATAGTAATTCCTTTGAGCAGTTTTGCATCAACTATGCCAATGAGAATCTACAACAATTTTTCGTTCGTCATATTTTCAAATTGGAACAAGAAGAGTACAATCTGGAAGGGATTTCCTGGCGTCATATTGAATTCATTGACAATCAAGATGCACTGGATTTGATTGCCATTAAACAATTAAATATCATGAGTTTAATTGATGAAGAGTCCAAATTCCCCAAAGGTAAAAAAAAACATTTTCAGTAAATATTGTACATCCTTTCATGAATTAAATAACTATAAAAGAATGAAAGTTGGGATTTTATATTGAAATTCTGTTTTTGATATATAATTGAATAATTGTAAATGTACAGGGACGGATCAAACCATGTTGGCAAAAATGCACAAAACTCACTCGGCAAATCGGAATTATTTGAAACCAAAGTCGGATATAAATGCTTCATTTGGATTCAATCATTTTGCTGGTGTGGTTTTCTATGATTGTCGAGGTTTCCTGGAGAAAAATCGTGATACATTCAGTGGGGATTTACTACAACTGGTTGAGATTTCCAGTAATAAATTCATTCAAATGCTTTTCCATGATGACATTTCCATGGGGAATGAAACGAGGAAAAAAACTCCAACCCTTTCCAGTCAGTTTAAAAAGTCCCTGGACTCCCTCATGAAGACATTGGGCAATTGTTCACCCTTCTTCATTCGATGTATTAAACCAAATGAGTTGAAGAAACCCATGGTATTCGACCGAGAACTGTGCTGTCGACAACTTCGTTATTCTGGAATGATGGAGACGATTCGGATCCGTCGAGCTGGCTATCCGATTCGTCATACATTCCGGGAATTTGTGGAACGCTACCGGTTCCTCATTAGTGGTGTTCCGCCATCTCATAAAACAGACTGCCGTGCAGCCACCTCCAGGATTTGTCAAGCTGTCCTCGGGAAAAGTGATTATCAACTGGGGAAAACCAAAGTGTTCCTCAAGGATGCTCATGATTTATTTTTAGAGCAAGAGCGAGATCGTGTCCTCACCAAGAAAATCCTCATTTTGCAACGAAATATCAAAGCATGGTTTTATCGGAGGAAGTACAAGAGGATGCGAGCTGCCACGATTTTGATTCAAAGGCACGTGAGGGGTTTCCTCCAACGAAGACGCTATCAAAAAATGCGAACGGGCTACATGCGACTTCAAGCCATGATCCGCTCCCGTGTTCTCGCACATCGTTTCAAACATTTACGGGGGCATGTTGTGGGGCTTCAGGCTGTTTGTCGGGGTTATCTGGTCCGGAGACATATGAGACGACGACTGTGGGCCGTCGTCAAAATCCAGTCTCACATTCGACGAATGATTGCTCAAAAAATGTACAAGAGAATGAAGGTGAACAACTCGATTCAAATTCAAGAAGATTCAATATTCAAGTCAAATGAAGGTGATTTAAAATCAAATGACGGAATTTATTAACATTATGTTCTATTCATTTTATTGTATAGTATGACCAAAGGCACAAGGTTGAGGCACTTCGACTTCGAGATCAAGAAGAACGTGAGTTGAAGAAAGCGGGGAACAAACGGTACAGGGAAGTGGCAGAGATGCACTATCGAGAGAGACTCCAAGCTCTGGCTCTGAAGGGTATTGAGATTGACAACAGGGACAAGGACATCATCAATCGGAAGAAAGAGGAGCTGGATGCTATTGCTTTGAGGCTGGATGAACCGGTGGATGACTCCAAATTGGTGGATGCCCTCTTCGAGTTTATACAACCTTTTGACTCGGAACCTGCTCCACGCGGATACACTTCCGCCTTCGGGGTATTTACCATCACAATTAAAACTATATACGATATGCATTATAATTGATAATTCTCACATTGCTATTGAATGTATATTTTGTCTATGGTCAATAAAATCCATTTGGAATCTCCATTCATTTTTGTTTCATGAAATGTTATTCCTTTTGTGTAGGATTTGGGGGATCCAACGAGAATGGGCGACGACATTCCCATCGCCCATGATTTCAGTCCGGAGGAAGTCGAGGATTTGTCAGAATATAAATTCCAGAAATTTGCGGCAACGTATTTTACGGGGAATGTGAATCATCAGTACTCTCGTCGTCCTCTCAAATCCTCCTTACTTCCTTTAACAACTCCCGCAGATCAATTGGCTGCTCAAGCGCTCTGGATAACAATCCTACGTTTCATGGGGGATTTACCCGAGCCTCGCTATCACTCGATGGAAAGAGACACCACGTCCGTCATGTCCAAAGTCACAGCCACATTGGGCAGAAACTTTGCACGGTCCAAAGAATTCCAAGAATTAGGACTTGACAATGTTGTAAATACAATTACAAAATCAAAACCATTTCTTTATCCGATAATATTTTAATATTCAGTTGCTCTTTGAGTGCTCTTTCCTCTCATCCTCATTTTCTTAATGGTAATGATAATGATTGATGATGCGGAATGATTGTATGTGTGTGCATAGGATGGCTACAATGTGAAACAAAAACCTCGATCCATCCGTCACAAATTGGTTTCTCTCACACTGAAAAGGAAGAACAAGTTGGGAGAGGATGTTCGTCGTCGATTGGGTAAGTCAATATAAAAAGTGTTTGCTAAAAAAATTCTAAAACTAATTATTTCTGATAAAATAATGCATTGTTTTTGAATTGTATTTGTGTCATAATTAGAAGGTGAAGACTCCCCAGCGGACTCTTATCAATCCTGGCTGGAATCCAGACCCACTTCAAACTTGGAAAAGTTACATTTCATAATCGGTCATGGAATTTTACGGGCTGAGCTCAGGTTCGTCAATACTTTCAAAATGAGGAAGGATTGAGGTCAACTCAATCCATTAGAGTTTGTAAGTCATTTCAAAGGCGAGAGACTGTATGATGGATTTTTTCGTATTGGATTTAGGGATGAAATTTACTGCCAAATTTGTAAGCAATTGACGAATAATCCTTCTAAATCATCGCACGCTCGAGGTTGGATCCTTTTGTCTTTATGTGTTGGTTGTTTCGCTCCATCGGAGCGGTTTGTTAAACATTTGCGAGCATTCATTCGAGAAGGGCCACCCGGATATGCTCCGTACTGTGAGGAACGTCTCAAGCGGACATTCAATAATGGCACGAGGAATCAACCTCCAAGTTGGTTAGAGTTGCAGGCAACTAAGAGTAAAAAACCCATCATTCTCCCCATCACTTTCATGGATGGAAATACAAAGAATTTATTTGCTGACTCCGCCACCACCTCAAGGGAACTTTGTGTTCAGCTGGCTGACAAAATTGGATTGAAAGATCAATTCGGTTTCAGTTTGTACATTGCACTTTTCGATAAAGTCTCCTCACTCGGCAGTGGGACTGAACATGTAATTTTTATATCCATATATTTATATTTTACCTAGATATTTTCAGCATTTTCAAAATTTCCACTATATGTATCTGTACTTTTAGATGAACTTTATCTATAATTTTGGTATATGCTTTGATGAATTTTAGGTGATGGATGCCATTTCTCAGTGTGAACAGTATGCAAAAGAACAAGGTGCACAGGAAAGAAATGCTCCATGGCGTCTATTTTTCCGAAAGGTTGGTTGAATTCCTAGTTATTATAGCAGTAAACGAGTGCGTTGGCTCAATCGAGGGGATTGATTTGGGTCATTTGGGATTTATAATCAAAATATAACAATGCTTTTTTTTTGTATAGGAAATATTTTCTCCATGGCATGACCCGACGGAAGATGCAGTGGCCACAAATCTGATTTACCAGCAAGTTGTTCGGGGTATCAAATTTGGGGAGTATCGGTGTGATAAAGAAGAAGATTTGGCCATGATCGCAGCACAACAGTATTATGTGGAAAATGGAACAGACTTACAAGCCGACAAATTGAATGCAGCATTAACAAATTATATTCCTGATTTTAGTCTAAATAATTCGGATAAGGCACTAGAGAAATGGGCACAACTCGTCACTACGGCTTTCCGAAGGGTACTTAGAAATATTAGTATATATATTATCTCAAATAATTAAAATATTGAGCATCCATAAATTAAAAGGAATATGAATCAAAAATTCAAATGAATTGTTTTTTCATTTTTCGTGTTCTTTTGTCACTCACACACACAGAGTTTACATGCAAAAGAGAGGACTGATATTTTACGAGTGAAGGAGGACATTGTTGCATATGCAAAATTTAAATGGCCACTCCTTTTCTCTCGTTTCTATGAAGCCTTCCGATACTCTGGGCCGAATTTACCTAAAAATGATGTAATTTTAGCAATCAATTGGACGGGTATTTATGTAGTGGATGATCAAGAGCAAGTTCTTCTCGAATTATCCTTCCCAGAAATCACGCACATTCGAGCTGAAAAAAGTGATAAAGTGTTCGTTCAAACATTCACAATGTCCACAATTCGAGTCGGAGAGGAATTCACTTTCCAAAGTCCCAATTCCGAGGATATTCAAGACTTGGTCGATTTCTTTTTGGATGGCTTAAAACGACGTTCCAATTACGTGATTGCATTGCAAGACTACAAACCTCCAAGTATACAAATAAAAAATCCATTCCCACATTTACAATTACCATAATTGAGGATTTACATATAGTGATTAGTTGATTCTTGATTCTAATCCCTGTTTTTATGATTATGATTGGACTTTATTTATAGACGAAGGATCCAGTTTCTTGTCATTCCAGAAAGGAGATTTAATTATACTAGAAGATAATAATTGTGGTGAGACAGTCATGACTTCCGGTTGGTGTGTAGGAAGGTACGGACATTCAATTGACCAATTGACCAAGTTTTTTGTGTGTATTCCATCATCCTCATCATCAATATAATATGAATAGAATAATAGGAAGGGTTCAAAAAATAAATGATTGATTGATTGATTTGATTGATTATGATTATATTAGATGTGAGAGAACTGAAGACAGAGGGGATTTCCCAGCAGAGACGGTGTATGTCCTCCCAACCACAACAAAACCACCAACTGATATTTTAGAACTGTTTAAAACGGAAGAAGGCGGACGACGTCTCATGAATACTTTCACGAATGGAGTGGACACTTTGAAGGAAAAGCCCCATACGCTTGAGGAATACGCAATCGAACACTTCCGACCACCACCCAAGAGAACCATCTCCAAAACCCTCACACTCTCCTCCGCTCGTCGCTCCGGGAGAGATGAACTTTGGAGACATTCAAGAGAGCCCATTCGTCAACCTCTTTTGAAGAAACTTCAAAATAAAGAAGGCCTTGTGGATGATGCCTGTTTCATTTTCACATCCATCCTCAAATACATGGGCGACATCCCTCACAAACGATCCAAGTAATAAGTCATCCCAAAACACACACACATATAATGCAATAATTTCACTTTTTTTGTGTATATTCGTATACATTACTTTACTTATTGTTTCCAAGTTTGAATTCAACTGTTATGTGATTTACAGAATTGGTAATGAGCTTACCGACCAAATCTTTGATGCTCCCCTCAAACAGGTACAACTAATAATAATTTTGCAATTGCATTTAAATATATTTCATTTCTGACGAAAATTCAGCATAAAAGAAGATTGTCGTTCTATAATAATAAAACTGTTTTTGTGCATGCACATAGGAAATATTGAGAGATGAAGTGTACTGTCAAATAATGAAACAGTTGACGGATAATCGAAATAAATTTAGTGAGGAACGAGGTTGGGAGCTTATGTGGTTATCCACGGGACTCTTTGCATGTTCTCAAATATTATTGAAAGAGCTGTCACAATTTCTACGCACAAGAAGACATCCAATTGCACAGGATTCATTACAGAGACTTCAAAAAACGCTCAAAGTATATACTAAAGAAGCCAAATCAACAAATATTTTCTTTCCGAGTCTTTCACAAATTCAATCTATAAGGATAAATGCTAAATGATTTTGGATTTATCTTATGATTCTGTATAGGTAGGACAAAGGAAGTATCCGCCTCATCAGGTCGAAGTGGAGGCGATTCAGCACAAGACAACACAGATATTTCATAAAGTATATTTCCCTGATGATACAGATGAGGCTTTTGAAGTCGACTCTTCTACGAGAGCCAAAGAATTTTGTACGGATATTGCGGATCGCCTAACACTCCGATACGCTGAAGGATTCAGTCTATTCGTCAAAATTGCGGACAAAGTCATTTCCGTTCCAGAGGGAGATTTCTTTTTCGATTTTGTTCGGCATTTAACGGATTGGATTAAACGAGCTAGACCTAGCCGCGATGGTAAATAATATATAAATATATGAACAAAGATGAACTTTCCATGCATGGAAAATTCCAAGAGTATACAAAAAAACACTACACACTATAAACTCTATACAGGATCCATCCCACAGTTCACGTACCAAGTGTTTTTTATGAGAAAACTATGGAGCAATACAGTTCCAGGGAAAGATAGGATGGCTGACATCATTTTTCATTACTATCAAGAATTACCAAAATATTTGAGAGGTATGAAAGACTGTACAGATGGAAAATGAAAATAGCTATATAAAAAAACATTCATATGGAAAAACGTTTTGTCTAATCCAATTGAGTAATTTTGGGGATATATAGGATATCACAAATGTGGAAAAGAAGAAGCGACCAAATTAGCGGCATATATCTACAGAGTTAGATTTGAAGAAGATAAACAAGAATTGCAGTCAATACCACAAATATTAAGGGAACTTGTTCCATCGGACTTGGCAAAAGTTCAGAGTGGAAATGACTGGAAACGAGCTATTGTTGCGGCTTATAATCAGGACGCTGGTAAGTCTCTATCCAACGTTTTTGAATTATTATCTTTCCTTTGTTGTACTCACCACCGACTATATACTTAATTTTTGATTTCAACTGATTCTAATATAGGAATGAATGTGGAAGATGCCAAAATAAATTTCCTAAAAATTATCTATCGATGGCCCACATTTGGATCCGCATTTTTTGAAGTCAAACAGACAACAGATCCAAGTTATCCTGAACTTTTACTAATTGCAATTAATAAACAAGGCGTCAGTTTAATTCATCCTCAAACAAAGGTAAGGAGAAACAACTTTGATACACTTCATTTATTCCTCACGACACCACGACACATGGATTACAAAACGCTATATAATTATGTGTGTTTGTGATTCCAGGAACTTTTGGTCACTCACCCCTTCACAAAAATTTCAAATTGGTCATCGGGTAACACGTACTTTCACATGACAATAGGCAATTTAGTCCGAGGTTCTAAGTTACTTTGTGAAACATCATTAGGTTACAAAATGGACGACTTGTTAACATCTTACATTTCCCTAATGTTAACGAATATGAACAAACAACGGTCACTACGCATCAAATAACATTAAACTTGTTAGATATTTTCCTACAATATTGTGTAATATTTAATTGCAATTGCAGCAATCAATCTTATATGTGTATACAAAATAAAAATATATGATATTTGAATGAAATGTCTTTGGATTTCTAAAGCAGAGCCATTGCCAATAATATAATATATAGAGATATATTTACATTGTTATGTCAGAGATACTTATTAGTAATTTATGTGTGACATGAAATCATTAGGAAAAGGAAATAATTACATAAAAATTCATCATAAAAAACCTTCAATTAATTTACTGTGTTCCAATTTAAGATTTAGATTTACGAGTGTTAAAGATTTAGTGAGTTGTAATTAGACAGGATACACAATTTTTTTGTTTTTATTTTTTCATTTTTAGAGTCCGGCAAAAGAGGAGTGGGATCGTTCGATTTTGAATTTTC
>JAIUND010001364.1:0-36964 GCA_034699125.1 Gisinianus flammeolus | reverse complement strand
GGAGAGAGAGAGAGAGAGAGAGAGAGAGAGAGAGAGATGCACATCCAAATGATCTTGTTGTTTAGTGACTTGTCGGGTTGGGTTGGGTTGGGCGTCAAGATCCGATGTGATGTTTATGTTGAAGGGTTACAGTTGAGTAAAGGGAATTCCTCCTTCGTGTTGATGTTGCTCATGCTCATGCAGTGTGACTAATACGGTGAGAAGAGAAGACTGCAACAAAAGACACTTTGTTGACAATTGATATATAAGTAAGTAGGGCAAATGTGGAGATGGGATGGGTGATTTGTCTACTGTATTTTCTCGAACATCATTTTGTATTTGCATACTACATTTGTACACCAAATAATTGCTACACACAGCCCAGTTTTGTTGTACAAGCTTTTGCCTTTGATTTAAATTTATGCAATTTTTCCAACCCAAATGACTTTGTGGTTTAAAAGAATTAAATTTGTAAATATGTAAACCTTTGGCTTTAGTAAGAGAGACAAAGAGAGAGAGAGAGAGAGAGGAGGAGGAAAACGTGAGAGAAATGGAATTTGCATTATACAGTCAGTTGTCCATGTGAGCAACATATGCTTTCTTGCATACAAAGAGAGAGAGAGTATGTTCTTATTGAATCTCACTCCAAAAAACTCTCAAATAGTCACGTCATTCATAAATTACGATATTAGCAGTGAGCAGTTTTTTATAACTTTGACTTTGAAAGCGAGCATTGGGAAACCCAGGGAGCAAACAAAGAATACAATAATGTAAAAAACTAGCCTTCCTCAACATGACTTTGCAATTCGCTATATACTCCCGATTTCCTTCTCAACATTACATGTGCAAACGACAAATTACTGAGTATTGTAAAAAAAAAAAAATGCATGACTGTGCAGAGTAATTTTGCTACAATATCAAAACATTTCCTTTAGCATATCAGAGTTAATGATGTAAATAAATATTCTAAATATAAGATACATATTGGAATTGTGCAATTTATTTATATAAACTACAGATATTTGGTGCTACTGTGAACTTGATCTTGTTGCTTATTCTAAATCTGGGCACTCCGTGAAGTTTAGATAAAATCCCGAAGTTCTTTCTCAGTTCAACAGCATAAATTATTTTTGAGCTCATATTAATCAAGTAGTAATGAAATGAGATGAGACGTGTATATAGGAAAAGATTTATGACTCGTAAAATATGAAGAAATGAAAGAAGAGCTTGCTGTATACTTGCTCTCTCTAACTCTACACCCGAATTCCAAATGCTGATTGAGATGAAAACGCCTACAAAAAAACTGTACAGATATTTTTTTGAAAGAAAAACGTATATGGCAGACTGGCACCCACTCCGAATAAAACTCATGTCGAGTATTTCCCCTTGTCAAATTCTCCGGTTGATGCTATTTGCAGCTTGTGTTTCTTCTCGTAATTTTATATTCCTGACTATCCTGTAACTGACGACACATGGATCCCAATTTAATGGTATAAGATAAGAACAAGTGCAAGATGTGGAATTAAGTATACAAAAGTAAATAATTATTTGAATCACAAATTATGCTTCTTTTAATGAAAGATGGAAAAGTCTAATCGTATAAGAGGGTTAAAGAATAATTGAATATAAGAATTAGACTTACAAAAATATTAATAAAAATCTTGACTATATATCTTTGTGTCTGTGTGTTGAGGGAGCAAATTTGTCCCGTTTTTCCCGCACAGTATTTAATAAATACTATTTAATAAATGACACAAAACTTGTGTTCAGTTACTCTTGGCGCCATGTCGTGTAATGTTAGAAAAAAATCCATGTGGTTTTATGTGTGGTGCGAATACGAAAAGAGGAGAAGGCAAGAAACCATATGTGGTCCTAGACATTGTCATTTCATTCTCATATACGAATAGAGTGAAACTAATTTTACCCAATGATAGTCATAGACCGTAAAAATACTTGACGCTAATATTATATATGCTGTGCTTGAAATCAAGTGCAGGCAGTAAAACGACATTTCTCCGTGGTCGAATGTGTGTACAGTGTACAGTGTAAATGGGTACATATTTATTGCATCTTTATGCCAATATTGTACGAGAGATTTGAAAACGACTGGTGTAAAAAACCGAATGTAGTATGTAAATGTTTATCTTGTGTACACACGTCGTAGTTTGACCTGTTCTCCACCTCCAATTGGATTGAAATCAATTGGAGTCCGAGAAATCCGATCTCGGCTACTACGTGAAAGGATACTTGAGCGGAAGGTTTCTCCACGTAAAGTGGTTCGGTATGAATTTCGGATGCTGACTCCTTCTTGCTCCGACTGTGGACGCATCGGTGTCTCCTCTGAAATTTCCTTCGGTCTATACATAAACAGCAAATGATACCCATTATAATTATGCTTATACATATACTGTATATGTAAATGGAGTAAAAATATACACAGGTATCTATATTAACAAAGTAAAAGTATAGGGAAGTGTTTTCCCCTCCCAGTAAACTCACTTTGCACACATTGGACAGTTCCAAAAGCTTTGATACTTCCCAAATGCTTCTCCATCGTCTAAAGTGTTGGGTAATTCTTCTCCCAAAGTCTCAGGTAGGAACAAGCATAAAAAGGCTGCCACCAATGCACAACAACCCAAAATTGTCAGAGAAATTGAAACGTTTGTCCTTCCCTATAGAATTATAGAATTCAAATTCAAATATAGGTATTTAAAAAAAAACATAAGCATGAATGATTCCTTGTGAATTATCATGTATACGATAAATAAATGAACTCACTATTGAGGCAATAAAGGGTGAAATAATACTTGACACGTAGCCTGACATGTGTATATAATTAATGCCCTGAGCTCGAATGACGGTTGGGAGTAATTCCGCAGCGTATTGAAGTCCAATGTTAACGGCCACATTCGTCCAAAATCGACTTATGATTGCAAATACGAGAAGAGTCGTATTTGCTATAAAAAAAATTATGCATGCATATGCATTTATATAAAATCACTTTAATCACCAATTATAATCTCAGCCAGAATATTTTGAATTAAGGGTCGGGAATAATTTATTTGTTTGTTTACCCATAGCAATTTGAGGAACTGCAGAGACCAAACTGAAAAGACCTGAGCATAATAGAGATATGAATGCGAGCCAACGCCTCCCGATGATATCCAATAGAAAGACGAGAAGTAAATCCGCAGGAAGTTCAGTACTGAAATTAAAGTAAAGTCGAACATTTTATTAAACGCAATTCTTTTACCCAGCTTTTCACATTAGGTATAAAAGTAGCTCTGAATTGTTTGTAGATTTTTTCAATTTACGCCGCTCCCAGTGCAAACATAGTTGTAGCAGATGTTCCAAGATTCAACACATTTCTTGAGTGGCCATCGTAGATCAAAGCGATCAATGCCCTATATGGTTTGTACAAGAATAAGTAGTCAATTTTAAAGTCCCCGTGTATTTATTCATTCATTTATCATTTCCAAGCAATCAATTTCTTTTCTCAGTTACCAGATGAAAACAAGGAGGAGAAAGTTTTTCAAAATCCTGGGCTTTTTTAGCGCACTTAATAAAGAAACTTCTTCTTCCGCTTGTATTTCTTCGAACATTTTTTGTGCATTTTCCTATTACAAAGTATACAACCGAATTTGAATTGTATTGGCTTTTTTTTTGTTTTTTGTTTTTGAATTTATACTTTTTATAAATTAAAGTGCTTTCACCTCGAACTCAATAAAGATCTTCTCATCTACCGTTTTACCATTGACTTTGGCAAAACTTCTCAAAATATTCGTCGCTTCTTTCGTTCTACCTTTGGACAGAAGCCATCTATTTGCATATAGGATATGTAATAACAAAATCATTTGATTATTAATTACAATTAAAGTATTTGATTGCAGTGTGGCATGAATTAAGTATACAGATATATAATAATTTAACTATTTACCTTGCACTCTCAGGAACTACCCAAATGGCGGCTACACCGATGATCATGGGAAGGCTTAGGGCCAAATAAAAGTACCTCCAATCCCTAATCAGTTCAAATAATGCAGGAATGACGAGTGTGCCAAAAGTGTAGAAAATAGCAATGGAAAGATTTGCAACCAGAGTTCTATAGGATGGGCCAACATACTCTAAAACTGTAAGCAAATTAAATTAACATTTCAATTCACATTCAAATTTAACGACTATACATACAATTGTTTTTTTCCAAATAGGACTTTCCACAGTACATACTATATCTATTTACGGATTTCTTCAGAATTTATGGTATGGTATTTTGGGGGGAATCCCATAATTCAGGAAACTTACCAAGAATATAAATCATACTGAAACAGTTGTCAAAACTAAAGCCAGCAATAAAACGGAATAAACAGAATGCATAGAAATTTGTGGACAGGACTGTCAAAGTTCCGCCAATGCAGCCAATAACATTTGCAAAAACGAGCGCCGGCACGCGTCCATACCTTAAATCATTTAAGGATTAATACATTTTATGTATATGTACATTTCATGAAAGCTATTGTCAATTGAAAATGTTTGTTTGGAAATCATATACATCCACTGTTAATTAAAATAATTACTTGTCTGCAATATAACCAATTAAAACCCCTCCAATAATGGCTCCAATGTAAAAAATACTACTGGCAATGATGATTTTGGTATCCAAACTCAAGGAAGGCAGAGTGCCACACCAATAATTCGCCTGTGTAATGAATTGATTACATATTATATATCGTACATAAATCCAAAGAAATTTTGCATAGAAATTCAACGAGTTCCCCCCCCCTTCCCCCTGTATTGTTTAGGAATGAATCCAAACTTACATAAACTTACTTGCGTGACAATGGTACTATAGTAAAACTCGGTTGTATTGTGAGACCAAGCGGAACCACATGGTCGAGTCCCCCAAGCACTACCAGAATTATTGAGCCAAGAAGTTGAATTCATTACAACACGCTCACACTGCTCAACACTGCTCGAACCGACCATGGCATTTCCCATTGCTGACACTGAGGTGGATGATTGCCCTCGTGGGAAGGATGATGTGGATCTCGAGATTCCAGGAGAACTAGGAGGGAAAGTTGTTGGGAAATTTGGTAGAGTTGGTTTGAACCGTCCACGGGGATACTGACGACTTGGTCGATTTGACGGGTCTGAGTTTACATAATTTATACAACCTGGACTATTCCTTGTTCCATCATCGTCGAAGCAAACCGCTCTGGTATAAATGCAAAAATCCCAGACACAAATATTACACGAAAACTCTTTTGGTGTTTAATATGCATGTGCATAATTTCAATTATATATAGAGACGACTTTGAATCTTACTTCAGTGTTCTATCTACGTAATTTTCCACATTGTCCACGTCGAAACGAACACATGGATTGTCAAAAGGACTTGTGAAGTTTGCTCTAAACAACAAAACGTTACAAAATTCAATCTAATTACATTGTAATCTCGAGAATTTTTCACAACAATCCAAAGTAAATTCCCACATATATGGATATAGCATGCAAAGTGACAGCTATAGCCTCCGCTGAAGAAACAAAAGTCACGTCCATTCCTTTTCTGATTCCTGCATGTCTTCCAGAAGGTTATTGTCGGTCTATAGCTGCAGGCCACCGTTTTGACTTTCCGGTTATGTCTTTGTGCCCTCACTTGGCACATCCGTGTATTTACATCCTAAAAATTTGGATTGGGTTTGTAACCGACTGAAATTTGGTCCAATCTCAAAAACATCATTTCGTGTAACATTATAGTACTTATGCCAATGCTGTGTGAAAATTTACTTATTTTGGATTGCTGTAAGAAATTTTCAGTATACATATAAAATAAGATTTTTTCCACTCACCTTTGAAAATGTGTCAGATTTGGACATTGAATGTTTCCGTCTGAGCAATAGTAAACTCGAGGGAACAGTATGATAAAAATTTGACCAAACAGTACCCAGGTCACAAACATGGCAAATGGAGCTTGAAAGAGGAATAATATTTTTTGATACTTCCCAAATTCCCCCACGTGAACAAGCATCATATCAAAATCCATTTTTCTGTGATGTACGTATAGAAAAACTTGGAACTACTGTCGAAAAATCTATATACACTAAAAAATAGACACAATACCTTATAATTCAAAATTGAAATGTCAAAACGAGGGAAAGCTATACAAGTGTATTAAACTGATTATCTTCGATTCTCTAATGTGGATATATAGTAAACTGTCAACTGATAGAAAGAATGAAAAATGAATCAAGATTTGTAAATATAGGAAAGATGATTAAGATATTTATTATTTATCTATTGACGATTTTTGAGGTTTACAACCACAATTAAATTCACCGAGCTGGGCTTTTTCCTCATATATCTATTGCATAATTTTATATTACAGTAAGCAGTAGCCTAAAAGCTCAATGTACTTACAGTTTAAAAGTTTATATATGAGTAATTGTAGGTATCAATGAGAGTTTAGATGTAGATGTACTTATGCATGAAGCGGCAGTAATTGTTTAGCTGGCCTTTATCGCTTATCTTAGTTCCTTTTACCCCTTTCCTTTACTTTCCTCTCAATTTCCTTGTACATTATCTGGTTAGTCCACATTGGTTCTACATTTATGTAATTTGCACTGCACAGACACACTGTACAGAAGCAGTACTGAATACATACAGTCTGCGTGGGGTTTTGAGTTTCAAATTTCCAATTACTCGCCATCAATTGACCATTATACACTAGGACTTTCAGTTTCAGTTCCAGACAAACTTTCGTGGTTTATTGGGCAGGAAATCAGAGAAATACTTTTAGACATAAATAATAATAATAAATAATGAAAAAGTGTATAAACATAAACAGAAAGAGAAAAATGAATCCCTTTTTTGTTTTTAAACAATACGCGTTGGTCAATGACATTGTAACTGCTCAATTTTCAATGAAATCATGTACATATCTGTATATATATAGTATTACTCTCTCAAAAATGTTCACGTACCTATGTATATTGCTTTTATAATGATCGTATATCTTCTAATAAAACCCTTAGGGTTCCATTTCAAATTCTAATATAACCCCTGGCATTGTATTAGAGAGTGGGTTCTATCTTAGTAGACGATATACGGTAATTATACGAGTAAACATGTACTAATTAATTTTAAAGGTGGTGTGTTTGCTCAAAAAGGATATTTCTACCAAAAATGGTTTGTGTATGGCTTCTATTTCTGTTATTTCTGTGTGAATATAGACAATACGTCATGCAAATCTCACAAAAGTGGGTAAATACCTCTAAATGGATTAAATATTATTCTGTATGTGTCCGTTGGACGTCCTCACGTATGCATCCTGTATATGTTCTCAAATTGCAAGAAAGTAAATACAAAAAAAAAGTGTGCTAAAACTTGCTTAAATAATGTAAGTACACACTACGAAAAATGGTATCAAATGTTACGAGAGTTACACGCGGCGAGGGCATCACACATCTAACTATAAAATCCCATAATATTTCCGTTTTCTTGACATATATACTACATACATATTAGCAAACAAATTTCAACCGTATAATACTTAAGATTAAGACGAGAACATGTCAAAGCTTAGTTAAGTTACAGATACATATACTCCGCGTTATGAATAAGGCGGGTCAGGTTGTTCTCCATATGTGTCCATGTATAAAAGTTTTTTTTCATTAGGAGGTTGAATTGATATTATGACATAAAATGCAAGCTTGCAATACAAAAATCCTCTAGATTCAACCAAATTCATTTCCTCATGTTCCTTATTGTACTTTGTTTGCAGCCACTAAAATCTACATTGTAATTTTTTCGAAAATTCTTTGAATAGGTATATCAATTAAAATGGCGAAAAGGGAGAGATTTCCTCGCAATTGTACATTCATTCCTTAATTATTAATTCATTCATTATCAAAAATATTTTGCTTACGTGCGTAACGCATTAAATTTTAAATTCCTTTTATTCATTCGTTCATAGTGCAAAAAGAGAGTACTACAAAAAGTACTTACCGAGAAAATGCAAAAGAAAGTATACCTATATATATTAATAACACAAATAGGAAAATAGAAGAGAAACTTGAGGGAAATCAAATGAAACACTTACAACTATATGACTTTGAGTATCTAGAAGTAGAATTAAGACAATTTGATTAATATTGTCATGAGTTATTAGTTATTCATGTCTTATATATACAGTAATTGGCCTAGTCTATTTAATAACTTAACCTTGTGTATTTTCACTAGTTCTCGCTCAATGGAATGCTGTAAAAATCAAAAGGGGGAAAATTAAGAAGTAGGGAAACGACAGTTTATATAGACTGCTATATTTCTTTGCAGGTTTCCGCAAAGGGCTAAAATGTATATGTAATTACACACTCACAAAAATAAGAAAAAAATCCGGGAGAAAAATCCCCGAAGGTATAAAAAGAGGCTCAAGGAATGATGGCCACCGCATGTTCCTCTACGATTTGTTCGTGTTGAACGCATCTCCGTCCGTCTGTTGAATCGTAGTTTTGACTTCGACTTCATCCCACTATTTTATATTAATGTAATCACTATTCATTACTAATATAAAACAGTACAAACAAAATCACACAAACATCTCTCTTTGGCATATTTATAGTGGTATGAATAAATCAATCTAAATATTAAAATCTATCATCCACATCTACTTTTATTGTTTCTGTGAAATCAAAGAAACTTCATCGACCTATACTCAAAGCAAATCCACTAAAAACATACAACAGTTTTCATTACACTATATAACTGACGACATCAAAATCACCATGAGTTTGGACGGAAATCGGACTTATGCCGCTTTAGCAGGCCGGTAATGTCATGTTTTATTTTCTTCTCCCACACATCTTAAGTATTTTTTAGGAAAAAGTTTAGGATTCTTTCCACAAAATTGTGAGTATATAGTATATAGTCCTCATGCACTGAGTACTTTTTATATCTTATACTTAGAGATTATATAAGAAAATATTCTTTGCCTTTGCATTTTAGCTACGATGCCAAAGGACACTTCAGCTACCCAGGTAAAAAAGAGCGTATTTCCAAAGGAGTATAATGAAAAGTTGTTGTCCTTAACTCTTGAGTATAAGAAAAACGTTGTTTCTTGTCTTACTTTTTAACTTTCGTTTTTTTTTCAGAATTGGGTGGCTCGCAGACGGACGGAGGTACCGCACAGACATTCTGAAAACTGCTCATATTTTTTGACACATTTCAAATGTTATCAAATTTTGACCAATGTGATGACACGACTACAAGTGGAATTTATTTATACTTACAGCACCGGCTGATTTAATGGAGATAATCCACCCTTTCTGGAGTCAGTTTCCTCCAGGGAATCCCATGATCGTTACGTACCTGTTATATTACTATATATATTGAATGATTTTCCGCATTGATTTTTGATCTTTGATCAGAATGCTTTAAATTACCAAGTAATTTCTTGTGCACATATATATGTACTTTCAGATGGGCATGCTAGCTTTCCTTTACACTATATTATGGTTTATCAATGCTTTTGGGAACTGTGCTGTCATTTCCGTGTTTACGAAGTAAAACATTATAGTTTCATTTGGTCCACAGGGAAAATTTACTGTTTTTCATGTTGATGCGAGGAATTTTTTGATCAAAATAAAAACGTTTTTTTCTTTCTAATGTTTTTTTTAGAACTAAAACCCTACGATCCCCAGCGAATCTTTTAGTCGTGAACCTAGCCGTGGCTGATTTCTGTATGATGATGAGTCAGGGTCCATTTTTCGTAATCAATGTGTTTTATTCAAGGTCACATAAAAAGATTTTATGACAAAAACTATATATGCTCTACAAAAACTCTTTAATAGAATCCCTTTGAGACATTTGATAAAATCAAGCATGCGTCTAATAATTTCCAATTTAGATGGTGGTATTGGGGGAATCTGGCATGCGAGTGGTACGCATTCCTCGGCTCAGGTAACGTCCCAAATTACAAAGTCTATGTGCAGTCATTTTAAAAAAATTTAATCATTTTCAAATGGTGAAAGGGAAAATATGCTACAAAAACACTAGACTTTACTTCATAATCTAAATGTGGATGATATTCTTTTATTTTACAGTTTTTGGAATCGCTGCCATTTTCACAATGATTGGGATTGGTTACGATCGGTACATGGTAATTACCAACTCTATTAGTGGACCAAGATTGACAAATGGAAAAGCTGTTGTCATCATTCTTTTCGTTTGGGCGTACTCGATTGGCATTAATATCCCACCACTTTTGAAAGTCTGGGGTGGATTCGCTCCTGAAGGACTTTTAACAACTTGCAGGTTAAATTCACAACTCATTTTGTCAGTCGTATATATATACAATGAAATTAATGTGCCGTGAAGAACTTTGCGTTTTTTTCCTAATCAACTGAAAATATATTTTTTTAATAGCTTTGACTACTTGACAGAAACTCCAGACAACAAATCTTATTGCCTTTTCCTCTTCATCATGTCCTACGTGGTACTGCACATTGTACACATTCAAGTACATATAGAATGAGTTCAATCACTACAATTGGTTGTAATTTAAATTATTATAGGTTCCTCTGGTAATTTTGACTTTCTGTTACTCTAAAATTGTGGGCGCTGTGTGGGCTCATGAAAAGACTCTACGAGAGCAGGCAAAGAAAATGAACGTGGACAGTCTCCGTACAACGAACTCTGTAAGATCTGTATATGTTTGAATCTGAGAGAGAGCGAGAGAGAGAGTTATGAGGAAAATACGTTTGATTTTGGTTATATAATGTTACATTTTTTCAAAAACTTTTAAAAAGGAACAAAAAGAGCAAAGTGTGGAAATGAAGATTGCCAAAGCTGCTTTGACCTCGGTATTCTTGTGGGTGGCTATTTGGAGTCCATATGCAGCAATCACCATGTGATTTTTTTTATGCTATATTATGACAATAAGCACAATGTACACGATCTGCACGCTATAGTCAATTGAGAAAGTGTTCTAATAATTGACGTTTGTTCTTCTTCGAATTGCTTTCAGGGTGGGCGCTTTCGGTAATAGAGCATTACTTTCACCCGTAGTTTCTCAGCTTCCGGCGGTGGCTGCAAAAACAGCGTCTTGTTTCAATCCAATCGTCTTTGCCATCAGCCATCCTCGATTCCAGGCTGCTCTTCGAAAACATTATCCATGGTTATACTGTGGAAATCCCGGAGCTGACAATCAATCTGACGTCCAGTCGAATGCCACGACCGTCAAAAGTTAAACAATCAACAATTTACATAATAATATCATGTGGATATTTTATGTGTTTCATGTCATTTGACTTTGCTTTAAATTTTCCATGGATTCATAAAATTTTCCTGGCACGCCATTTTATTTGCCATGTGTATTATTTATCGAAAGTGAAGACGAAAAAAATTTCATTCCTTAACTTGGAACATTCATGCAAAAACATTTTCTTTGATTTTTATTCCATTTACATTTGAGACACACACAATGAGGTTATGGGTCAAACTAACTCATATATTTCATCATTCACTGTGGGATTTGGAATTTGCTTGTACTCCCTCTTTACTAATTGCATTTGTTACACACTGTTGAATTGGGTAATTTTTACAACTCAAGTAAATCATGTCAAGCATGCAAGGCATGTACATGAATAAACTAAATTACTTACACGAGCAAATTTTTGCGCATTTTTTTGTCAATAATGAAAAGCATCCAGAATTACAAGCGGATACGAATAGGATTAATATTACTTTAACTTGCAAGGATTCATCTTGATCCTGTTAGGTATTTAGTACTATTTAGTTGGCAAATAAATAAGTTACGCACTTCTTGAACTCCTTCCTGTGTCTTATTCTTATTCATATAAGCTGCTTGGGTCAAATTTTACTCAAAATGTATTTTGGTATGGCCTGCTGCGTCTGGTATTGTGTAGTTTTTGCACAATATCCATATAAATTCAAAATAAAAAAATAAAATAAAAAACCTGAAAAATACCCTAAATCATATACAAAACTGTATACTATACTATACTGTAAACTGTATACTAAACAAAACTCTCAACTTTTTGGATTATTTTATAACAGGATTGTGTGTTTCAGCATTATCATTCAGAAAGTTTCTTTGAAAAATGCTTATGCATGCATACAAGACTGTCTAAATATAGCCTACACATGTTTTGTAAACCGGCACAAAAGTGTACTGCTTCATAGTAGCCAATTTCATATTTTTTCAGTACGTTTTACTTATAAGAAAACTGAAAGCGTTGAAATATTCATGAAATGAGAAAGATGTAAGGAGACAACAATATGAATATGATACAAGTCTAATAAATTACAATTAAATTGAATACTGGTCACAAGAGTTACTAAACAGTGTAAGGTCTTATTATTAGTACTTGAAAATTTACAGCACGTAGAAATAATAGCGTAGAAAACTTTTATAACATGAAAACACATGTACATTTGAAGAATGAATTCAATTTTCTATATATACGAGTAGAATTAGCTAAATGTAGTAAAGCAGTAAGTAATCATATAATATAATAATTATGATCGTATGGGATCTCTTGGAACGGATTTAATGTGTTGGGTCGACTGAAATAACTGTCAGACAGTAAGTTTTGCATATAGTTTACATTTTACATATATATGGTAGATAATTTATCAATGTTTGGAATGTAACATCATGAAGTATATCAGCTCTTTGATTTTGCTCAACCTATATAATGTTATGAAGTATGTGTAGTACAGTGCTTGAATCTTCGTTACGTTTTTTACAAAAAAATAAATTTTTAATATTAATATATAATTAATTTCAATAAATATGTAATTGGAGTAAGTATATACATGAAGTATAGGTACATATATTTGATGCCCAAATAGCTTGAATCGTTTTTTTTTTAAATATATTTAAACATGCTATACTTTCTTTGAGTTATATTCAATTATAAATTATAATTTATGATGCTTCATAATCCAAACGCTTCGCAGATGCTGATTGTAAAAAAAACGCAGGCAACATATACAAATAGTATATGCATATTACGATATATGGAAAGAAAAAATGTGAGCCCCTGCTTGGTCGCTCGAATTCCTTTCATTCATCCCATAAATACTACCTGACAACAGTAGTCATTACTATACAGCAGAAACAAATACATATTTGGAAATTTTCATTAAATATACTTAAAGTCATAAAAATGCTTAGCTACATCACTTTATATTTTATGCAAGTCTACATGTATACATAATTACATACGCAAGAGAAAACAAAAACACATAGAACTACAAACTAATATTGACAATATCTAATATATAATATTATTATTTGGCGTTAATGCATAATTTATACAAGCGTGTGTTGATGAAATACGTTTAAATCGCTGGATAATTTTAGTTTTGGAAAGATGAATATGACTATTCCATTTTCAAGCAACAATAATAATAATCGTGATTTTATTATGTACACATGACATCAAATGGGATGACTATGACGTCACAGCCACGTGACTTTCCGTGTGATTTCATGTGTACATAATAAAATCACGATCACGATCCGAGAACTCTACCAGCACCATAATTGCAACAACTGAATGTGTTTTTAACTATATAAAAAATTTCCTAAACTACATACGAATACAATACAATAATTGCTCATTTGTTTGATTCTGTCCTGCTAAATCATTCAAGTACATTTTGATGATAGGTACAATATTATAGTTTATAATATAGACTTTAAACTTTATAGTATTTTACACATTCTTGTAGTACTATATTAATTTATTATCCATATTAAATATCAGTACATCTCATTCTGGCTTGATAACTTTTGCTTATATTGTTCTTTTCATGCTTGTATATATGTTTATCCGTACACACATGTCTATAATAATGTTATAACGAAGGTTATTCTTATACCTTGATAACTTTTGCTTATATTGTTTTTTTCATGCCTGTGTATATGTTTTTCCGTGCACACATGTCTATAATAATGTTATAACGAAGGTTATTCTTATACCTTAGTTCAGGTGAAATTAACTTGTCACAAACCAATTGATCTTCACTTTTAACAATGTCTACGTTATGTCGTCACTTTTGTGATTGCATATTTATAGTCTCATGATTGTTGCATTCTCGTTTTCCTTACGTCTTTGTCATTTACCAGCCGAATTCGCAAAAAAAAAAAACACGAAAATCGACTACTTTTGCTTCTGTGGATGAAGAACATTGGTGAGTAAAATGCTTTCTTTAGGAGCATCTTTATCATCCCATCCCCAGGGACCTTGCTCTATATGTTGATGATGTTCGTCTCTCGGAGGTTGATTTTCATGTGTTCCATCTCCGGTACGTGAGACTCGTTGCATCACAATATGTTTCGGAACAGTCTTCAAATCATAAGCCCAACCAATCCATGCAAAGAAATCGATAAATGCAGCAGTGAAATTATATTGATACTGGAAAGGGAAAAATAAAATCTGAATTAGAATACTTATTTATAATGATGATACATTTACGTCATTTTCCCTCTAAAATTTTTATTAGTATTCTCAAGTATTCTGTATTATTACCTGGCCAATTTCAGCTGTCTTGTAGTCCTGAAAGACGAAAAAAAACAATGCTTAGAAATGACTTTAAAAAAGTTATACATATTGCGAGATTGCTGTTACAAATTCTACATTGAAACACAATTGTGAAATGTACATACCCAAGGAAAGACGTGATGGTAATTGTGCCAACCTTCACCGAATGCCCAAAATGCAACTGACGTGTTCTCAGAAGGGTTGATGGAGCTATTTAATCAACGAAATTATTAAATTTTGTCGTGATTCAAAGAAATATACCAACTAGCAAGAATAATTATTGCCACAAAAAATTAAAAATAATTCCAAAATCGGTCGTAAATATCGTCGTGATTCAAAGAAAGAAATATACCAACTAGCAAGAATAATTATTGCGACAAAAAATTAAAAATAATTTCAAAATCGGTCGTAAATATCGTACACACACACACACTCACACACACACACACACACGCACACGCACACGAGGATGCAATAGTAAATTGTTTAATTTTTAATTTGTAAATGAGAATTTATTACTTGTCGTAGGGTCTGTTTCCCCACATATGGGCTGCACTATTTACCAACCAAGTCATGTGGAGGGTAATGCAATAGCGGAACTGAGCTGCAAAAAACCAAGCTGTACCAAAGCTTTCTCCCCAGAAATACCAAGGCACCAATGTCGGAATGAAAAAACATGCCGTCAAGACCAAGGGAATGTAGTTGCTGAAAAATATTATCAGGGTTGAGGCTTAATTAATAAAATTCTTTCACTCCTACAATTCAATTTTCTTATTTCTCAATGGAAAATTATCATTAGTACTTACTTCTTTTGGAACATAACAATAGGATCAGCTTCCAAATCTGACATATCAATGGCTTTTCCTTTTGCCTTTACATCTTTGTGCTTGCGACACATCAACCATCCTATATGTGCAAAAAAGAATCCTCGACGAGCATCATGAGGATCTGCATTGGTTTCAGTAAACTTATGATGAACTCGATGATCTCGACACCACTCGTGAATGCTATTCTGTCCATGCCATGAAGAAAAATAATAAATTAAAAATTTCAGGGGTAATTCTTCAAAAATAAAAATTAGTTATAGGTACATTTCTTCAAAACTGTAGTGAAAACATGAAATATTTTTTTTTTAAAAAAAAAAAATAACATTATTACCTGGAAGGCTACAGTTTGCATTACAGCTAGAATTATCCGAAGAGGTGTTTTGGCTTTAAATGATTTGTGAGCCCAATATCTATGTGCACCGCCTGTGATTCCAAAACCACACATGCAGTAGAAAAGAAAACCTAGGAACAGAATACAGAAAAAAGAATTTTACAAATAATCAATTATTATTATTGGGTTTTTTTTTCCTTGTTGTATAATACTACACATTAACCTTATATATACTTCTTTTGTACATGCATTTTTAAAGTTGTTTCTTTTCACTAATTCATAATGATTACCCCATAGGAAGGTTTGCCACATAACTTCCCCTGCCACCCATAAGTAGGCTCCATATAGACCAGCAGCATGGAGATAAATAAAGAGAATCACATTTCTCCATACAAGCTGAAGAGGCTCTTCACCAGCTATGGTACTTGACTTGGTCAACCAACCGGCTGTTGATCTGGGAGCTTTAATGTCGTCACGGGTAGCGGAACCCTTCGCACTGACAGTCGAAGTTGCTTTTCCATTACTGGTGACCTCGGGAGCCTTCCCATTACTAAGAGCGCTGCCATTACTACTATTCGTCTTGATCACTGTCCCATTGTTTGCTGTCGTTAAAATCTTCGTGCTGGTAGGCACTGGAACCATCGTGCTCGTCGTATAGTCGTCCGATAGACAATTGAAACAGTGACAAAAACAGGAGTAAAAAAAAGAAATTAATTGAAAGAAGTTAATTATTCTAAAAGAGAATCAAGACGGAGAGCGAGAAAAACTTTTTCTCGATAGAAAGTTTTTTTTGTGCCTGTGGACAAATAGACATGGATGCGACACTCAAGATGAGATGACTCAAGAATCAAGAAGAGAGAGTTTAGGAAGTGGCGGACTCTTTATATCTTTTACATTGACCCTCAACAGCACAATTAAGTGGGAAAATACATTTTTTTTAAATTACATAAAATTTTTGAGGTCCAGCGGTATGTTCTGTACTACGTCCAGGTGGGGTACGACTGCACATCCACATTCTCCTTTTTTACTTTTTTTTAAATTCTATTTCTTTTTTCTTTCATTAGCATTTTATTTATTGTTTATAGGATTTGAAACGTGATTTATTTATTAAGTATAATGGCAATCATAGCTTAAAAGAATAAATACATAGTTTTATCACTATATTTTATAGCTTGAAGCTCGATCAGGAATATCTACTGGTGTCGCTTTTTTACCTATAGTTTGGATTTACAATTTACATGTTAATTTAATTAACTTTGAAAATTCATTATAATTAAACGGCACACTCTAAACGGAAGGAACTTTACACAAAATTTGTGTAGCTATTTCTAAGCATGGGATCAATTGTACAAAACAAACAATGTGATAGACTTTTCTCTCGTTTATATAATACGAGAGTGTGTTTTACTCGGAATCCGAATTGAAATCTTTCTCAATGTCTCGCACAATATTTCAAATCTCTTGAAACGTTCGAATACCTACTTCGAATTTAGTGATTTACACTTTAAATTAAGTAACTTTAACAATCAATTGTAGTTAAACGGCTAAGTGTCAACTGGTGAAATTTCACACATATGTTGTTAAACTATTTGTAAACACGGGAACAAGTAAATTTATTCCGTTGTCGTCACGGAAAATATCCCCAAATCTCCTATAGTCAAGACTTTTATAAAGGTGACGTTTTTGGCCTTTTTTATAAAGGGATATATAAAATTATATTATTTCATATTATGCTATATATACGTGGCCTATACCATATTAGGCCACGAATTAAAAATATTTTATTTTTAATTACACATTTATTTGGTGTGTGTCATTCTTTTCTTGTGTATTATAGGCAAACAAAATCCGTATATCTTTCATCGTTACTTAATCTTAAACATGTCATCAAAAACAAATTTAGCGGAGAGCGCATTACAGGCACGTATCAAGGATAAATTAAATCATGAGAATGTCAGATTGTGGCTGGAGCCTTTCTATGATGGCAATTTGAAGACAATTAACGATGGTGAAATCGTGGTCAGAAGAAATACTATATTATATGAAACGATTTTAGTATATTTAATATGCCTATTATTTCTGCTTATTATTATTACAAATGTGAGATATCCAATAATGTTGTCTTTATATATATTTTCGTTCATTTTATAATATGTATATAGGCACTGGCATCTCGATACTCCACGGAACTTATGATTGAAGATAATGAAGTCATTGATTGTCTTTTGACCTTACAAAGAAATGCTTTGGATAGATTAGCTGAAAGAGATTTGTTTAAGGAAACAGGGATGGCGACAATTAGATTAAAATTGTCAGGATTTCCTAGTTCAAATGATACGGAGAATAAGGAGCGGATTGAAGTTAATTTGGCTCACATGACGGGAAGGGATTTGAAAAAACAGATTGGAGAAATGATTCCCTGTGCGGAATCTGTTTTGAAACTCATTTGTCATGGTCGAGTTGTTGATGAAAATAGAATGCTAGAAGGACAGAATATTAAAAATGGTTCACAAGTCATGGTCTTATTACTACCAGTAGAGGCTGGAGCTTATCAGGTAAGATGGACATATGTATAATTATAATAATTATAAGGAGACAAGGCATTTAGTAGTATTAAGCTAAATTCTTAAATAAATAAATGCGTAATACATTTCTATAATTTACTGAAAAAGGAATCGGAAGAAAATTTACGTCAACTTGAAGAAACGAGAGACTCTGCAAATTATTTAGCAGGCCAAAGCACCTTTGGGAACCCATACTCCCTTCAAGTAATTTCATTTTTTATTTATAAACTTCTGTGTAATACAAACAAAGAACATCCAATATAATAGTGTTTAAATTATATACATTAAAAAGATTATACGTGGATATTCTTTGTTTGCAATTGCAAAATGATGAAAATAATGAAAATATAAAATGCATTTTCTTTTTTTAAATTTTTTTAATTTAAATATAACTTGTATATGTATATAGGTTGCTGATCAGACTGGAAAGGCATTGGATCTTCCAGAAGCGGAAAAGAAAAATTTAGCGGTTGCTCTTGCTCTACATGAAAAAGGTCGTTCTTCTTTGAAAGCCCTGGAGTATACAAAAAGTCTCGTTTTCCTTCTTGAAGCTGACAGTGTGTATAGGTAGGTATATGAACTTCCTTTTATACATATGTCGGGATTAAGTTTATGTGGTCTATAATATGGTATGCATTATGAAATATTTAATATTTATCATAGCTCGTAAACTTGTAAGAACTATGATTGGTGGATTACGTATCGATTTTTAGATACAAGCATACAAGTACATTATTGTTTGACATTTTGGTAAATGTTTGTTTTTAAAAAGTATATAAGGGAATTATCGTTATTTTTTTAATGGAAAAAAACGCGTTAAAAGTTTACATTATGTCATAATTGTGATCACTTTTTTGAAAAAACATTTTTTTTGCAGTCAGTGTCAGTCAAGTTTGTTAGAGCGAGTTGATAATTATGGACTCCTGAATTTAGATATTGCCTGGTGCTATCTCTGTCTTCAGAGTTTAGGTGAACTTCCAGCTGTTGATTCGAGACTAAACTATTGTGAAACATCTCTTCATCGTTCGTATGGAGAAAACATGGAACGTGTGATTGCCTTGAAAGGCACAACAGGATGGGAAGCGGCTCTATTTGTTCGACTTCATCTGCTTCAAGGGATTGTGGCATATCATCAGGGGCACGTTGAACGCTCCAAATTTCTTATAGGAAAAGTTGACGAAGAAGTAAAAAGACTCCGAGTTAGTGATGATCAGCTCGTTGAGTTAATCAATATTGGTAAATATTTATTATTAAATGTGTACATATACTTTATTTATGACACATAGTTTATTTAATGGTATAGTTTATATATGTATGACATGACTCGTACAGTATGAGCTTTTGTAGACCTGGGGATGCTTTTACTTACACCATATGTCTGCATTTCATGATGTTGTATTTTTTTCCTTAAAGTTTTCTCATGAAATAAGGGAAAGACTTCATTTCAGTTCAGGTCAAAAAATTCAGTGACCTCACAAGATCAAACGGTTAATTTTTGTCATAGACACCCAAGAACAATATTAGTCAGTATCTATTGCTCTGTCTCTCCATTTTTTTCAGATTTTTAGCTGAAAAACGGTCGGTTATTGTTGTCCCTTGAAACGGCGGTTTCCGCCATTGTAAAAAAAATTCATAGCGAGTGAGTTTGTTTTTGGAATTTAGACGTCATGTAGATTCTACATTGAAGAAGAACTAGGACGAACTTTACTGAGTTAAATCCTCTCCTAAAAGAAAATTCCAAAGTTTTTTATTTTCCCTTCGTTTTTTCCCTACATAAGTGTACCCCCATAATCTCATGACACGTAACTTTGAAAAATCACCCACCCTCCCACGGATTGTAATTTTGAAAAAATTCCAATGAAGACTCTACCTCATTTCATGAGTATAGATTAAGTAAAAAAATTCAAAGGCATGAAATGCAGACATGATGTAAAGCATCTCCAAAAGCTCACAAATAATTTATTGAATTTATTCATGACACAGTGTAATGCTATATTGTAAATAAATACATGTGTTCCACATGTAGGTTATGGACCTGATGAAGCTCGACTGGCTTTGCGTGCAACGTACGGCAATGTCCCAGCTGCGGTTGATTGGATTTTGAGGAGAAGAGAGGAAAAGGATGAAATCCGTAAACAAGAGAAAGAAGATTCACGAAACCGAAAGTTACAAAAGAAGCTTGGAAATTGTGCAAATGGAGTTCCAGTGAATGTTCAACAATGGCGTAGTTTGAAAGAAATGGGTTTTAATCCTGTACTTGCTTTGAATGCACTAAAGAGAACAAATAATGATGTGAATGCAGCTGTGCAGTTAGTCAATGATGATGAATTTATATCACAAATCGTATCAAGCATAAATAGAAGTGAAGATTCTAGTAGTAATCCTCCGTCCTCAACTCCGCCCGCTGCTGGAGAGAATTTGACTGAGTCCAGTAGTGACAGTAGTAGCGTTCCTGGTTCGTCAAAATTAAGTAATAATGCAGCTCTTATGTATGAACTTGCTCAACTGTCCAATTTCCTATCCGAAGAAATGTCAGATGAGCGTCTTTCATTAGCAGATACGGAGCGTTCACAAAAAGCATATGATGCTCTTTCAAAAGATATATGCTCCGAAGCGGACTACATTGACTTGACTCTGTCATCAGAGAATACGTACTTGAGTCAGTACAAAGAACTTTTACACATGTAAAGTATGTAAACTGTCTATAATAGTAATTCCGGATTACTTATTAAATCTAAATTCTCAAAATTCTCAAAATATTAAAATCAACAAAATATTTATACCCATATAATCATATAAAGATACAAAAACGTTTCTCAGTCGTCAAAATTCATGGGGCTACATAAATAGGAAATATTTTTCATATTTTTGTATAAACCATTTATATAGATACTTGTATACCTATACTTCTTTCTCTGTGTCACAGACACACAGCGACCGTCTGTCAATTTTTCAAAAAGTAATAAAATTTCAAGTTACATTACTCATTAAATTATCTAATAAATAATTATCTGAATAACGATTTTGCATCATCCAAAGCGACAGGGGGACCAAGATACATAAGATTTGGCTATACTGCTCGGATTTCAAAATAATAAGTACTGTCTTGTGCATATAGAGGTGTGAGATCCTTCTTCTACATTAGTTTGATATGAGTCACAAAGCAGGTTTTCTGGGCTACTCCGGTCAGTTCTAAATTACTTTCTACCGAGTATTTTAGAATCCAGGAGGTGATTTCCGATCTCTTTCTAAGTTTCTAATATTTATATTAAATGGCAACATTCCCGGCAATATTCCCCTACTCCTACTTTTTTGTAGGTATTTATGTATCCAATAGTATCCATAAATATGTATGTAAGTAGATTTAAAAGAATTTTAGTGTTTTATTATGTGTATTTATCGAATGTATAGGGATTTGGTAAAACAATGAAGTATTTATTTTTACACAAACTAGGCGACTAATTATAATTTGATGAGGTTATTATTCATTTAGAAAATTAGATAAGTATATAAAATGAGTTAGTGCATGGGGAAAGTCGAGTGTATGTGAGATTGCCTATCGGTCGAGCTCACAACTTTCGCAACTTAAGCGTCTTTTTTTCAGCTTTTCTGTGCTCCTCCATTAAAAAAGTCGCTCTGTGTGGAATTGTGAATTTAATTTTTTAAGATTTTTTTCAATTAATATAAAGAGTAAAAAATTTAGGGACCAGAGTGAATTTCTTAATTAAATAAATTGGTTCTTGAGATTTTTCCAATGTCGACGGGACAAGACTTTTCCGAAGATATTACCAATGGAGGATTCAGTTCCGACGTTGGAATGCAAAATCATGGAGGAGATGAAGAAATGCAAGCGTAAGATACACAGTATTTGTAATTTAATTATTGTTATGAAAGAAATGTTCATCATCATGTAAATGTAATAGTAGTTGGTTATTATTTTTTTTGTATAATGTTGATTCAAGTTGGTAAATAATAATAACAACACAATTTCACGTACAGTTCAACTGAAGAGAC
This sequence comes from Gisinianus flammeolus, assembly GCA_034699125.1. Lineage (NCBI taxonomy): Eukaryota > Metazoa > Arthropoda > Collembola > Symphypleona > Katiannidae > Gisinianus > Gisinianus flammeolus. The sequence goes on along the minus strand of JAIUND010001364.1, from coordinate 14,685 downwards.
AGAAGGAGCAATGAGTCAAGATGATTCCATGGGAGCCGGAGGAGGAACTGGGACACCTGCACAAGGAAACGGTGAAGCAATGGATTCCGTGGACACCGGCTCCGCGGATCAGTATGGAAAAGATGATGACAGGTACTTGATGAATACTACACTTAAAAAAATTGTATTATTATTATTAGTAACCCATTTCAAAATAATTAGATTCCAGACTTTCATATACTTAAATACGTATATATATACAATATTAGATTTACATACATCAAAAATTACTGCATATATATTATATACAAAATGTATAATATGCGATTTCTAGATTTTTAATGCCTTTTTTATTTGTTTTTCTCTCTCTGTCTCTGTCTCTCTCTCTCTCTCTCTCGCAAAAAAATGATTTCGCACGATTTTGATTTTTTTTTCAAAAAAAAAAATAACAAAACACTCGACTCTCAAAAGAATTAAACCAGTTGCGTCTAGTTGGCGGAGATAAATAATGGTTAATAATCATGCCTATTTTTTTTTTCGTTATTATTGGGGGGGAACAAATAATTACTATTATACATTTTTATAAAACTTATCATTTCCCGTTTCATAATTCTAAAGTATGTTTCATTATCAATCTACTCACATTCATTCATTAATTCGCCTTTCATATATATAATATCGTATTGTACGTATATCTCATCTCATCATCATCCTCTTCTTGTTCAAGTTCATTAATCATTCATTATTATTAAATTATTATTATTATATTTTGATATATTTATTATTTTTGTGGCTCATACATACAAACAATTTATTTAGATTGTTTCTTTTTTCAAAGTCAAGAATCAAGTGTAAAAAAAAGTATTAAAAAAGTATTGTTATTCTCATTTATTGTTGTTGTTGTTGCGCGTTTATAATCTCGATTAATAAGTCAAAAGTCAAACTATATTATCATTATCATTCATTATTATAAAAACTTTTGAAATATTTCAAAAAGAATTAAAAAAAATTCTTTGTTAAAATTTTTGATGTCTCATCACTTTTGTTTTCTGCATTTTTAGGAAGTTGTTCATTGGTGGTTTATCTTGGGAAACCACAGAAAGTATGTTAAATTAAATTTTTTCTTAAAATATTTTTACTTTTTATTATTATAATATTATGTCTATTATTATTAATAACTTGAATCTCTTAAAGTAGTTTGTTTGTATTTCTAAGCTGTTTACTTATTTACTACTTACCTTTTTTTTTACTTTTTTTTTTTTTTTAAATAATACTATTAATCTTGAATAAGATACTAGAGGAGCGGATGAGATTTTTATTGATATCTGTTTCCAAAAGTTTCTTTCCTTCTATATACTCTCCTTTTTGTATTGATGATTTTTTTTTATCTTGTTTATATACAAACTTTATAAAAAAAGATCAATCAACCAAGCAATTCAACTTTCATTTATTTTATTTTTATAACCATTATTATTGCAACTCAAATTTTCAGATATAAAATTTTTCAAATTTGACATTAAATATTGTGCTTTATATTTTTGGGCAATTTTTTATTATCCTCTCCAACCAAATTGCAACTTTAAACTGAAAATTTTGCGAAAATCCAAAAAAAATTCAAACATTCAATCCTTCTTCTACTTGACAAAATCTGAATAAAAATCAACAGAGGATTTAAGGGAATATTTTACCAAGTATGGCGGTATTGAGAGTCTCACTCTGAAGATGGATCCGACAACAGGTCGTTCAAGAGGTTTCGCCTTTATAGTCTTCTCAGAAGTTGCCACCTTAGACAAAGTAAGGCTTGTGGGACACATATACGTCTCGTGTTTTTTATTTCATTACGATGTATTTCGTGGTTTCACATATTGATTATTGTTGACTATTGTTTTGTTACTTAATTCCCATCCCAGGTCATTGCAGCTGGTGAGCACGTGATTAACGGCAAAAAAGTTGATCCTAAGAAAGCAAAAGCGAGGCATGGCAAAATCTTTGTTGGAGGATTGACCCAAGAAATTTCAGATGATGATATTAGAACGTATTTTGCGCAGTTTGGAAATGTAAGTACAGACAGTCTATAGTTGTTCACCATCTATTTGAATAATTTTTGACTATAATGATGATCACATTCAGTCCTGCTGCTGATTGCAATGATGGATAACTGAACTTTACCATCCAAACTTTTTCTGAATAGTCTTAATAGAAATGCAAACATTATAAATGTATTGAACACTTCTTGTAGAATTTTGTTTGCAGTTTGTATTATATATAATATGAGTTAATTGAGTTATTATTATAGACGCTAATTTAGCGTAACAGATTCAGGGAAAAGATGATTGCTTTCTCTCTTGTAAAATATACTAAATTCTCGAAAAAAACTTTTGAATTTCAGGTTGTTGAAATAGAAATGCCGATTGATAAAACAAAGAATCAAAGAAAAGGCTTCTGCTTTATTACTTTTGACAATGAACAAATCGTTCACGAATTGCTCAAATCTCCAAAGCAAGTCATAGGAGGCAAAGAAGTAAGTACAAAAGTTCTAAATGTGTTATTATATTTTTATCCATAAAATAATATTTACTACTTAAATACTATCATATTCTATGCCTATAGTATCATGGGAGTTTATATGTTTAAACTTGACTATCATTTATATTCTAACTCCATTAATTTTTTTTTTTGTAAATCAAATCAATCAAACTCTAATTCAAACATTTCATTTTTTCTTGGACAAAAACAATATGTTATGTATTTAAAAAATTTTAATATGAGAAAAAGAAAGATTTTTTCTAGATCATGTTCGAGTAAATATTATTGTATAATATTTTTATACTTCGACTATTATGATGAAAAACTTCAGTCCTGCTGCTGATTGCAATGATGGATAACTATACTTAACCATCCAAAAAAATTCTGAATAGATCAAAGTAGCCGTGCTCCCAAATTTTCCTTTGTGAAATTTTCATTACTCTCATTATTATTATTATTATTGTTACTAGTACCATTATTATTACTGTAATAGAACGAAATTTTTTTATGCTCTTTTCACTTTTTTAAAAATTTATTTGTTTGTTTGTTAGTGTAGATAGCTAAATATTTTGTATGATGTATGTTAATATCTTATGATTGTGTAATGTATATACATATATACTTATGGTTTTTGTTTTTTTTTTCTGTTTGTATTTTGTTTTCACCTCCTGTGTGTTTGATTGCTCCGGAACAAACTAAACAAAATAAAGGTAGATGTCAAGAAAGCGCAACCACCTCAAAATGCCCGTGGTGGTATTGTTCCATGGGGCCCAGGAATGGGGATGCCTGTAAGAGGTGCTCGAGGTGCCGTTCGAGGAGGTAGAAGTAGAGGGAGGGGGGACTGGAGCGGTTGGAGTGGTGGTTACACGTCAACAGCGGGATATACTTCCGGTTATGGCAACTACGGACAAAATTACGGAGCAGCAGCTCGTGAGTAACAAACAGCTTCATTTTAATCCGGTAGTTAGCGTTTACTAACATTAGTAGATCATCTTCTTTTCCGTCTTAGTGTATAAAAAAGAAGTTTTTTACTTGTAAACTTCTCTCACTTTCTCTCAGTCTCTCCGTATGAGTGTTTATAAATAAAAAGACAACTACTACTCCCCTTCTCATCATCGTCTCTGGCTTCGTATGGATATGTATATTTTAAAAAGCCTTGTAGTGTTTGAGTGTGTTATTAGTGAGCAAAAGTTTTTAGTTAGTTGAGAATGTACAGAGACAATAGTAGACTATACACACACACACACACACACAATATCTCTCTCTCTCTCTCTCTCTCATTTTTTTTATTCATACCTTTTTTAACTTTTTTTTTCTTTCAAACTTTTTTTATTAACAAATTTTATATATCGTAACCCTTTTGGATGCCGCCATTGCTTAAAGTCGCCTCTCACGTTGTTTCCTTTGTTTGTTTGTTTCCTCTTCGGGAATTTTGATCTTCGTACAGGGTACGCAGGGGGCTACGGCTATTATCCAACTTATGATTATGATGGCGCCGATTATGGATACACTGGAGCATATGATGCATATGAGTACGGACCAAATCCAGGACAAAGGGGAGGCGGCAGTGCAGGCGGCAGAGGGAGAGGAACAGGAGGTAATTGATTGACCTTAGAGTCAGTTAGCCAAAACAGAAAGGTCCATTCATCCTTTTGCTGACCGCTCTGCTTCAGTAGTTGGATGTTGTGATTTTTAGGTGAGAGAAATTGAGAGACGGACTCGATTGTTGTGATTTTTAGGAGGGTTTCCAGGAAAGACTCGAGGAGCAAGGGGCCAACAGCCTCGACATATGCCCTATTGAATTGGACTGACACTTTTGAAAAAAAAAACAAAAAAACTTTTAAAAAAAAAAACAATCCTCTAAATATCCAATACAATTAGCTCACGAGTGAATATGTGTATCAGTCTATCCAAAGGAATCTAAAATTGTGTACTGTCCACATTACAACAAGCAAACAAACAAACAAACAAAGGAAAAAAATCTTATTTCTATTCTACAGCGATTATTGTTACATTTACTATTTATATTGTTACTACTATTATTATTATTATCATTGTTATCATTATTGTCATTTGTACCAAATACATATATATCATTTCTATTATTTACTTACACTGTTAAAAACTCTTGTGTGTGTGTGTTTGTGGTGATTTGAAAAAGAGAGAAAGGAAGGAAGAAAGAAGAACAAGAAGAAAAAATCGAAGAATTTATAATATTAAATATTATTATATTGTGTCCTATCCTGTGTTGTATTCTCTATAGATAATTGACTTATTTATGTTATATTGTCTTTTGAAACGAGAGGAGATAGCATTTATTCCCGAATGGATAGGTAGTTGTAGGTAGATAGATAATTAGATAAATTAATTATGAGATGGAAAAGAAGAAGAAGGAAAAAAACATGCATAAATTATATTAAAAAACCAATCAGTTATTAGTTGCTAGTGTTGTGTGTGCTGTGAATTATACAGTACTTTTGAAGAGAAAAAAAACCATAATTTATCGTTAGCAAGTTAGTTTAGTTAGATCAATGTCTCGGTTATTTCTATCTCTCTGTTGTCGTTGTTATGTACGATATATTGAATTGACATATATACAGTAAAGTAGGTAACAGTAAATCAACTACTCAGTAGCTTAAATGAACAGCCATTAGAACATGTTATAGATGATGGTACCGGTTGCTGATTAGAAAATGGCTTACCTTTTCGCAGCAATCATAGCATATATGTGCAGTTGCTAAAAAAAGGAAAGCCATTTTCTAACCATGCGGTATACCAACTATTATTATTATATATATTCATATTATATTTTGTAAATTCAGTTGAATTAAGTTTATTATTACGGCTTCAAAAACAAACTAGAATATAATTTATTTATACTACAGCATATTATGTAATAGTATATATAAAATTGCATAATGGTAAATTATTGTTACATGAAAAACATGAAGCAAATTTTGTAGAAACAAAAAGAAAATAAGATAACATGCATATTAAATAGAAACACAAACACAAATATTATGATTAATACAATGAAATTTGATTTCATATGATGAACCTTGACAAGGAAACTATTAAGTTGTGTACCGTTTATAATAATAATAAATTAATCATTTAAAATTATATACAAATATAGGTTAGAGAATCCAATATAAATATATACCTATACATGCATACATAAGGACAAAATATACTACCGTAAAAAACAACGTGAGAAGAAATAATATTGTTACATACCTGTAGAATATTATTATATTATAATATATATAAAAGAAGAAGAATTTGTTGTAAGAACAACTTCAATCATGAGTTCAAAGAAAACAACATTTACACATTGTCATTATATTAAAATACACTATGTTTGCTACATGTTGTACTTTATGTATTTTCAAGCCTCGTAAGATTTATTATGAATATATATATATGGAAAAAAATAGAGCGAGAGATGATGATGTTAAGACATTCATTCGGGTTTCCACTTCCAATGTAAACCCATAATAATAATTACAATAAAACGATTATTTCGTTCATTTTAAAACTTAAGTTTGTAGAAGATCAAAAAAGAAAAAATTACAATATTCTCAGTAAAAGCAAAGAAAAAAAACTCAAGTAATTTTGTTGTGCTTCATTGTAATAATTTTATAACACATGGCAAACTTTTATTGTCTCAAACTTGATATACATATGTAGTGACGCAAAAACTACATTTTTACATAAGTACGTACAAACATTGCTATTGGTTGATCTTTCGATAATTGTAAAAGATACTAGAATGGTATTTGAGGATTTGAATTAGATTCCTGTTTTCGTAATTCATGCTAAAGTAGATTTTTTCATAAAAGAAATTAGTTTTAATAATTTTCGAACAACAAAATAGATTTAGAAAAGTAATTATCCAAGTACATCACTTAAAGTAAGCAAGCATTACGTAAAGAGCACCGTCCGTTCAGCTTCTCAAATGAGTCAAAGATGGATATTATCATCTTTATTCAAACTTGATTTATAATTTAGCATGTGAATATCATATAAACCGATAAGAATGTCAAGTTACAAGGATATGTAGTTAGCATCATAAATCGTAAAAATTAATTATTTCGGCACTCAGGATTTTGTTCTAAATGCGTGACACAGTAACAACAATAATTATTACTATTAGTTTATTCAATAAACTTTATTGAGAAGTACTATAATGTATAGATTCCATCATGTCTGTATGTATGTTACAATTTAAGTCTCGAGAATTAATGATCATTAATATAATGGTAAGGATTGGCAGTGAAGGAATGAAAAAAAAACAACGAGAAAGGAGTATTCGTGAAATCAGCTATAAAGTTCAAGAGTTGAATCTATCAGAAACTGGAAAGTCACAACTGTAGGAAAAGTAAGAGTTGAAAAGTTGTTTTTGTTTTTTAATTTAAAAAGAAGTATGAAAAAGGTTTTTTTTTCTATATTAGGTATAAAGCTAAAAGTTTATGTATTTCAGCATGAACGTTTTTTAGGCTTCCTCATCACCCTCGAGGTCATTTTCAACCCCCTCACGAACAATGTCACACTTGTCATCTAATTCCTCTGTTGGGATTTCCAAGCATGCACCCCATTCACCAAGTGTAATCCTGTGGTCATTATCCGCATCACAAGAGTCCAAGAAGGGTGCAATACAATGTTCAAGAGATAATAACGGAGCACGGATTGGAAAAAGTTCTCCACGGCTGACACTCCTATATAACCATATACATAAAAAGTTTAAGTTTAAGGTTTAAGTTTCACAGTAAATAATTAAAATCAGAGTCGGCTAAGGATCTCATTTCTCGGTTTTTCTGGGTGTATCTTTTGTGTCTATACTATAGTATCTGTGTACAAAAGAAACTTGCTTGTCATGAGGATGGCCATCGAGGTCGCACCATTTCCAAACAGCAGCTGTGACAGACCTTTGAGAATCATTTGTGGAACGCTCAGCTTCTCTCTCCATTTGTAAGTAATGCGAACTCAGTTCTTTTCGGTCAGCCAACTCTCGCATAACGTTGAAAAGCCAGTCCCTCATACGTCGAGGAAAATCACTCATCTCCTCTTCTGTGCAAGCCTGTCCAAAACAAGGGTTTTTTTTATTAAAAATTGAATATAGTGAATGATAATAAAATAATAATAATGAAAGACGAGAGGATAAAAAGTGTGGAGACCTTCCTTTCTGTCTATAGCCTCACTATATAATATAGTATAATAATATAGTATTGACAAGAATGAAACAAGGACAATATATGGATAATGTTTGATGTTGTTGAGAGGATTTTCGGGAAGTATGGCTTGGAGCATTTGCTCGGAAATAACTTTCCTACTAGGATTGTATCACGAATCGTCCCTCACGATTCTATCAGTTCTATCACATAATATATAGATATATTAGATCTAATAGATATAAAAGTTGCTTGCCCACTATGTACGAACTGTGCGATAAAAACTCTGTTGGGAAAGTTGAGTGAAAGGTAAGAATGGAGAAAACTTGGAGAGAGAAAACTTACGGGCATTTGTCTGCACTCCCCATAATATTCAATGTGTAAGTGCTTGTTCATTGAATTCTTGCATTCCTCCATATCTTCCAGGCACATACAACGAGAGCGGTACAACTCACAGTCACTATCCCATGTCTCATTGTAATTACTGCAGACCTACGCGGAAGAGAGAGAGAAATGAAATTAAAATTACATCAGACATTTTCAACGTTTTGTGTATGGCTCTCGAGTGAAAAGAAAAGACTTGCATGTATTCACACATGCATATTTTTATTTTATAACAACATTTTCATATATTCCTCAATATTATTTTCTTACCCTTCGACGGAAGTCAGCTTCTGTTGGGCAAGTCTTCATGCAGGCACATCTTGCCCGACCTATAACACTTGGAATGCATTCCCGACCGGGTCCACAGCGTTTGTTCTCGCATGGATCTGATGCCAAACAAAAGGGAATTTCGTTTTTTTTTTAAACGTCAAACACAGTGGAGGAAACATATTATAAATAGATCTCGTACATAGTACACATGCTTATGCCTACAATCTTGATTTACACACGTTTTCTAAAATTTTGAGTTGTCTACACAAATTTTTTCATTATTGTTGTTACTCTGTCATTAATTTTAGATAATAAAATTTGTCTACTGTAATTACCTCCGTATATTATAATTAAAGCTTGGGAATTGGGCCACAAAATGAATGCGACTTTGTGTTATTACCTAAATTTAAAAAAACATGCAAATTTGTAATTTGTAAATAAAATTTGTAATTTTACTTAGGGGCTGTTCAAAAATGGAATCCGGAAAAAAACCCGATTTTTGACCTCCTGCACCCCTCTGTCCGCTTGTGTCCTAAATCTTCTGCCCCCCTCAAAATCGCGTCAAAGTTAAAATACTTATTTTAGGTCGAAGTTAGGCCAAACTTTGAATTTAAGGTCAGTTTTAGTTTGAACTAATTAAATTAGGTCAATTTTTTGGATTTTTGGGACAAAAAGTTTGTCACAAAAATCCCATACCCCTCTCCGTTCTTGTCCGAAATCGATGTACCCCCCCTCCCCCCTAAATTCGGACTCCATTGTTGAACAGCCCCTTACACAGTTGTTTCCATGTTTGGGGGGTCTACAACTAGACTATAGTGGCTTTCAATTGAATTTTACGAGAATAGGGCAATGTTTACTCATGAATTTTAAATGTTCTACGCGTATTATAAATGCTAATCTCGTGAGATACATGTACATATAGGAGAGTATAATACAATCTTATATTATTTTGTCTATGACCTTTTTGTTTTTCGTTACATACCTGGTATATTTTCATTGTCCGCTACAACCCCTGTGTCAACTTCATTTTCCTCAATTGCCTTGAGTTTAGCTTCCAGCTCAGCACGAGCACTTGCTGCAGCTTCCAATTCCAATGGAGTAATTGGAGTTTGTTGGGACTCAATTGTTTCCACTTCTACTGTCGGTGGAATCTCTTTCTTTCGCTCATGGCGAATCCTTTTCTTTTTCTGTATGTATAAAGTTCAAATATGCAGATATTTAGTTTGTGTGAAAAAATCAAAATATGTAATGTAAAATATAAATAATATTGATTAAATATACACTTTCAACATTTCAACACAATTCCCTCAAGATTTATAAAACTTAAATACAAAGAGACAGATTGAGTACTGTTGATATGGATTATTGAAAATAATTACATGGTGTCTTACAATTTTTTGGGAATTGGCATCTACAATGAGAATTGTGGCCAGGAATAAAATGAAAAGTAGCTTCTTCATCTTGCAGCTTCGTCCTCGTAACTGAGTCTCTTATCAGTTTTCACTGGGCTGAACACTGAGAAGTATAGCCTAACCCCAAAACACTGGATAGAAATGTTGAAATCGATGAATATAACTCAAAATCTACAAAACAACAAATATATACACATAGATGTATAAAATATATAATGTAATGACATATAATAAATACCGACGCAAGCAATACTATTACATATATATACATGTGTTATGCATCAACTTATTTAATTTACAAATTCATAGATTTGATATCCGCTACAGATTTCACCCCTCTCTCCCCATCACTCTAGCTTACAAAACCAACTTATGATTATATCATTAACTCTTCCTACATTTTATCTCTATATACATACTCTGTGCATACTTTAACTGGTGTTTTAGATTTCAGAATTTAGATGTCGAATTTTACGGTATAATATACGCTAACAAAACACTACGCATATATTCTTCCCATACATGGATTTTAATTGAGAAATTTTAATTTCCTTTAATTCAATTAACGATGACGATAAACACCCAGCCTCTCTTTCTATGTGCCTCTGACTATGATATGATACCGACTATCTCAAAATCCTCACAGTTGCACACAAGTTCTCATAAATAAATAGGAAATTTCATGGGAGCAAAACAAAACTGAAAACAAAGTAAACTATATTAACAGTTGTACTTGGGAAGTAAACCCAAACTCCTCTCCATTGCAACGTCGTTCTTATTGCTTGTACAAAATGTACAGGGAAAACTTTAAATCTGTCTCTTGAGTTTTGAGAGACATGCGAGAGTCGTTCGTTGATCCGAGGCCTTTCTTTTTTTTCCTAGGTCGTTTCTCTCTCTCTCCCTTTTCCTAATCACATTTCCAATTCCAGTTTCCGTCTCTCTCTCTCTCTCTCTCTCTCTCTCTGTTGTCTGTTTGTGTTTCTCTCATTCAAGTACTCACATTAGAAACAACAACAAACCATCAACTATAATTCCCGACAAGTTTAACACGCTCATCTTCTCAACTCGTACCGCATGAAATCTACAATCTGTCTGTGTGTATAGTACTGTGTATAGAGTCTACAGGCATCTCTCTATATATTACAGAGTTCACAGTGTATAGACTATAGACTCTTTAATATGTATATAGAGATTCGAGATTCCTAGTATATGTTCTCTTTTTTATGGACACAACTCCGAAGTTCCTTTATCGCAAAACCTTGTATGCACTTGTTTCAACTAAAACTATATTATAGTAATTATTGTTCTTTGTTTTACAACCTCCAAAAAACTGGAGTTTCCTCAAAATATTTGTCAAATTTTCGTTCTTATAGGTACAGCATGAAGACTAAGTAGCTCTTTTTGTTACAATATTTAGATCTACAAATTATATATATAATATATATATTATATATATATATTTGGGTAGGATAACATTAAAAACTTGAAGTGATGATGTCGTGATGAAAAGACAAAGAGAAAATGGCAACAAAGGAAAAGCAGTCAAGTAAAATAATGGAAATTGTACAGAATATTACCCAATATATAGAAATCTAAAGAAAGTTTTGGGGAAAGTCAAATTTGGGATTTGGATCGTAAAGGAATAAATTCTCTGAAATTTCTCTGTGTGAATTTGTAACAAATAGAAGGAAGAAAAAAAATGGTTTGGAAATACATACTATGGAATCCAGCATAACATTGTAAAAAGTCTTCTGCACTTTGCAAATAGTATTAAATATTTTATTTTGCCGGAGAAAAGTTTGTTAAATAAATTAAAATATAACAAGCAACTATACATATGTAGAAACTAGGAAATACGATATTGTACGACGTGAAAGAATGAAATAATTTCCTGTGCATAAGTTTTGTATTTTGTATACATAAACAAACTCCGACTCCCAAAGGCACACACACAGCCTCTCCTTCCATCCATGTAAGTTCTAAAAATACTTTTTGTCATTTTTTTCTGCTCCCCACACTATCTCTATCTTTCTCTCTCTCTCTCTCTCTCTCTCTCTCTCTCTCTCTCTCTTTAGACTCTTCTATATTGGATTGGAATTGGGATCATCTTTCGTTTTCGTCGTTCAGCATTTTTTTTTCAGTCACTCTCGTTCTACATTCGACAGTCTAAAACTCTAGATTCTACAGTATCTACATTCAAGATTTTAAATCTGTGTGCGTAGAGCAAAGGCATGCATTTCAATGCAATGCAATGGTTATTTCTAACTCGATATATACAACCTTCTATTTGTATTGTATAATCGCAATTCCAAGTTGCGCATTAAAATTATTAATTTTTTTTGAAGACTGTGGGCATTTTATATTAAAGAATCTACTCTCCTCGCTATATGTATGTTTACATGTCAATATTTACACAAAAACTTTCTAGAAATGGGTTTAAAGTGATGTGATGTCGAATCAAAAACGAATCCACAAGAGTGAAAAAATACATTGGATTTTTGAGCTAATGATATACATACATGTATAGATTCTTTTAGTACATAACTTGTCAACGGTAGAATTTGTATATAGTTTACACACAGCCTCTATTTTTCTCCAGTGGAGCCCTGCAAAGCTATACATATAGGATTCTAGCTATAAAAAAATGGCTGTATAATATAAGTGTAATAAATTTTTTTTTCAGCTCAAGCTCCCTATGTATCTTATATCCATGTGAGCACATGTATGTACATGTTTTTAAGATGAATGAATGAATGAGTGGAGCGAGATGGTTGGGTCTACTAGCTTTTTTGAGTTTTAGAATATATTATACAGATTAGAATGGCTATACGATAAGAAATGAGGAAGACTCATTTCTGGAACATCTAACATCTCGTGGTGGATGTCTCTCTCATCTTTCTCTCTCCTTTGCCTTCCTCGCTGTGTGTGGTTTCTCCACATACGATATAGACGAAAATGTGAGTGGTGAGAGTGTGCTATATATTTTCATATCATTATATAACCCCGTGACATATGGTCTAACTCTATAGAGAAGAAGATGATGATGATGAAGAAGAAATCTTAAATCATCCACTCAACTTAACTACCGGATTTATCAAGAAAAACATAGTAGTCAAGTAGTGTAGATATATCAGTAGAATGGATGAATGTTATATTTACTGTGCTATTTACTGAGGGGGGAGTTTTATTGTGTATTGTGCTTGAGTATTCATATGAGAAATTATATGACTGTGCAAAATATTGTGTATAAATAAAATAAAAATACATGGTAAATAGCAAGATATCAAAAATCCAGATATCAAATACGAAGGAACGTGAACACGAACTGCGAACTTTGAACTATGAACTAAAAGCCAAACTGCTACTGCTAAATACGTACATATAGACACAGTTTTGTAAATTCTAAAATGAAACATTCGTTTGCAAAGCTTTGTTGTTGGAATTTGGAAATTTTTTACTTCTGTGATATTATAATGACTTTATAGTAATGTCACAGAAAGGAGAAAGGTATGAAGATGAGGATCCTATATACGTTAAATTTCCTCTGTGTAATACCTAGTTCCGTTGCCGACTTTGGACGTATAAAAAAATTACATTACTGAGAGGGAGAAATTTGATGGTATAGAGTCAGTTGAAGCACATTCATCATGACCAGTAAGAATCCACTAGCCACTAAGAAAAAGGAAGTGAGGATGAGAAGCAACAGACTGCGAGTTTAAAACCGAGAATATCAATAGGTATGCTCAACACGCATATATACGACACGTATAAAAAAAATGGTATGTATAGGCATAGACATATGTATAGATGTATACATGTATAGACATATGTGCCCTTATCTGCCTTGTTTTCTTCCTCTAAAGGAATCTATATGATGTATTCTGTTCATGTAACTACCGTAAATGCAAGCACGAGTTGTAATACATTCCTCCTGTACTTTTTCATTACACATGTGATCTCAAGATGAAACCCCTTTTGAGCTTTCTTTCCTCCATGCATCATACCACCAACCACCAAAAACCTCCATCACTACTATTCCGTCAAGTGTAAATATACTGTACATATGTACATAGAAAATGCTTCAGATTTTCCTCAGCATCAGCATCAAGTTTGAGTTTCCGTTGAACAAAACGTGAGCAATCAGTAGTCTAGAAATACCATCGTCATTTGGATTTGGGTAAAAATACGTATATATGTACACATTTCAATTATACAAGAGTCCGGCCGTATACATGCTTTTGCTACCTTGTTCTAGGGCATCGCAGTATATGTATACGCTAAATATACGTATTAAAAGAAAGAACAAAGTTGTTGTTGGTTTTTTGTGCTAAGTGGCCACTGATACTGAATACTGACCGACTCTACATATACTGACCATCTGATCTGTGTATAGGTTTTCTTTTACTTATTCACCATTCACCCCCTTTTCCATCTTCTTCCCGTTTTCCCATTATTCTCAAAGCATGTTTTTCTCCTTCCTTTCAAATGAAAATGAAAACGAAACGAAAATGAAAACGTTTCATTTTCTATACCGGGCACATGCATCATGGATATACATATACATATACTCGCCACGGAAATAACAAGGGGAAGGACAATAGTTCCAAAACATGTGAAAGACTTCACAAGCTTCCACCATCCAATTATCATTAGATGACAAAAGTTATTATTACACAGTTGTCTCTGTTTGACTTTCATTGGAGTCGACAACGTCGAAGGCAACATGCAATAGAGAAACATATTTAAGCTGTACCTACTATACATATACATATGCTCCATAGATTGCACATATACAGGTATAACAATCATTGGTGTAAAAGTAAAATAACAAATGAAATGAGGAATCGTTTACAAAGTACAGAATTTCTGCAGGGGCGTTCCGTGGGTGAGATTCCTGAGAGACCCATCTCAGGGATTTTTGTAAAAGGGGCGCCAAAATTCTC
>JAIUND010001363.1:0-36998 GCA_034699125.1 Gisinianus flammeolus | reverse complement strand
CTCCAGAAATCGAACCGGAAGCTCCAGAAATCGAACCGGAAGCTCCAGAAATCGAACCGGAAGCTCCAGAAATCGAACCGGAAGCTCCAGAAATCGAAACGCAAGCTCCAGAAATCGATTTTGGAATCGACGATGACGTGTCCAATTTCATTGATTATTTGTATACGGGGTTCGACTATGGAGAATCACAGAAATGGGATTGAGATTTCCCTAATTTTCCTTGTTTAAAAGTTTGTCGATTGACAATATCAATGAGTACATTCCCAATAAATGTTTATTTACATGCACAGTAAATAAACCCCAAAACGTGATCACTATCTTCAGAATTGTGTGGATTCTAATATCAATGAGACAAACCGATTCGACTTGAGAATATTTAATATTTAATTTAAGAGGGTTTCATTTTCATTTGGGTTAAAAGGTTTTGCCCTTCCTTTAATTTACAGATTGGAAGGCTGAGACAATCGTCTATTTCAGACTGTGTTGTCTAAAAGACAATATTGAAGTGCACAGAACAGGCCGTGTGTAAAGTAAAACACAGACTAAAAATGCTAAAGGATTGATTGATTTGCGTTTATTCAGGTATCAAGTTATTTAGTGTACAGTACACTAGTTTCATAAAACAGGTACAAAAAAACGGAGAATAGAAATTATATGAACTAAAGTTAAAAAATAAAAATCATGAGACAGAATCAGTCGTATACACAAATCGTAAAAACTAAATTATTTTAGGGTGGATTATATACATTTGTTGGCAGGTTTTGCCGCTTGCAGACAAGAAAACTACCCAATTTGTCTTTAAACATTTTCCGACTACATTCAAGATCGGCCACTTCAGGTGGTAAACCATTCCATTTTCTAATTCCTCTGAATTTGAGGGAATAGTCTTATGGAGACTAGTAAAATTAGACTCTAAAACATTTCTTTGGCTCGATCTTGTCTGTCTACCCGTATCATCAGTCGATTTCAAAATGAATAAATTTTTGACACATTCAACACCTTTGTCAAACATCACGGATTCAAACACAAAAAGAGATATAAAATAAAAAATCTTTTTCTTTATAGAGAGGATATTTGCCATTTCCAAAAGTTCATTTTCAAACAGTTTTGGTTTACCTCTATAAATACGCTGAAGCCATTTTATGGGCCAAAAGCTTAAAAAATTGGATGATTAATCTTATTTTGAATTGTTTGGAGCACTTTTTCTGTTTGAATGCCCCAAATACATATACAATAATCAGCAATAGATAAAACAAAAGCCTTAAGCACTATACAATATATTTTAAATGTACAAAATCGTTTTAACCTATTTACTGTTCCAAGTGCACTTGAAACTCTACGATTAACATACTGGAAATGGTTTTTGAAATTCGAATTACAATCAAGTATAACACCAAGATATTTAAAGGTGTATACGCGTTCGATTTCAAAACCGTCACAGTTAATATCAATATTTATACTAAAAATGTTATCGTTGGACTTATGAAAAATTACAAATTTAGTTTTTTCAACATTTATAATAAGCCCATACTCCTTAAACCATGCATTTACGGAAGATAAACAAATTTTCATGAGCGTTTTTGCTGTAAAAAGGCAGGAGTGGGAAATGTAAAGAACTAAATCATATGCATATAATAAATGTAAAACATGCTGCCCAATAACATCACAAATCTCGTCTACGTACATTACAAACAATAAAGGGCCAAGACGAGAGCCTAGTGGCACACCCGCGTAAATGTCAAACTCATCAGATAAAAAGTTACCTATTTTTATACAGTATTTACGATTATGTAGGTAACTTGCTATGAGTTTCAAAAGATGACCACGAATTCCATATCTGTCTCTCAATTTTAAAATAAGTTTATCATGTGGAATCGTGTCAAATGCTTTTTTTAGGTCAATAAAGCTGCAATCGCACGTCCACATCGCACACAGATAAACTCAAAAATATCCGGGGTAAATTTGAAAAGAGCGGTAAAACAAGATCGCCACCTTCTAAATCCGTGCTGATTCTGACTAAGAGAATCATTTTTCCTCATTTCAGAAAGAAGGCGTTTCAGTATCATGCCTTCCAGTATTTTATTAAGAACACAAAGCATTGAAATTGGTCGATAGGAATTCGGGTCTGTCTTACTTCCTCGGCCTTTATACAAAGGGATGACAGTTGCCTTTTTAAATTCATTTGGGTATTCCCCTAGGCTTAAAGCAATGTGAACATAATTGACAGAGGTAAAGCTAGACTAGACACAATTATTCAAAACCTTGTAAGAAATGTCATTTACATTTCCATTTTCCTTTGGTTTCATATTTTTAAGAGTCTGTGACATCATCAGCAGGAAAATCATAAACATTGCTACTTAAATCTATTTCTGATAACAAATTGTCTAAATCACAAGGCGCTTCAGGTTTTACAGTAAAACTCACACTTAATGCTTCACAAATTTGTTTAATGTCATTGGTTTTGGAACCATTATACAAAATTTCATTTATCAATACATTTTCTTGCTTTTACCAATGAGTTTAGATTTTACTTCCCAAATATTTGTGGAGTCCGAAGACTCCATGAACAAGTTTTGAGTTTGTTTGTATTTAGCTTGACAAACTAAATTTACAATTTTCTTTCGAAGGGATTTGAATTCCTCCCATTGCTTTTCAAAACCATAAATTCTACCTTGAAACTTGAGGTGCCCTACAAACACAATCCGCCCATCCGCCGGATGGGGAATGAGCGCCCTGATCGCCGGACGGAAAACGCCGGAATGCGCGGTCGATTCGTCGTCGCTTTTTGATCGCGTAGGCGACCTTGCACTAAAACATGGGCGGCAAAACGTCGCTTAGACGTCGAACGGTGGCCGGGCGGATTTTAGTCGCCCGGCGGCTTCGATGAGCAGTCGGATTGCGAACGGAAACTGACGTAATTTTTTTTATTGACTTAATAATTCCAGCCAAATTTGGCCTTTAATAATCGGTCGAATCCAGGTTGCCGGCGACTTCATTACAAATTAGGAGAAATTAGTAAATGTGTGCCTTTTTCATTTTGTTTCACGTTGGCTGTGTTTGTGTGTTTTCAATTTAATTTTAATTAATCTTTACGGTAAATGTGCATTAATATTTCATTAAATATGTAACAATTAATTCAATTATTCTTTTGGAAATAAATTAAACCGTTGGCTTTTTAAGTTTCCCTAGTGACAACGAACTCATAGTAAAAAGTTTAATTTCATCAAACATTCCCAACGCAAAAATTTCAGCTGTCGATCGTGAGTAATCCAACTCAAATTTTCCATTTCCTTTTGGATTCTTTTACTCCAGAATTCCTTTCAGTCAATTTCATTTTCTCTTGACACTCCGGATCTCTGCAGTATTACAAAAATTCCTCGTCATGTGCGAAGCAAAATGTTTTGTGATTATATCGTCAAATTGCGGACAAGGGTATATCGTCTGTTAAGTTCAAAAAACGACGATAATCATTTGGCCCCAGAGGGTGAATACACGTTGTGTGCATACGCATATGCTGCGTCGGGGGTCAAACGATTATCGACCTTTTTTGAACTTAACGGACGATATATACTCCTGTCCGCAATTTGGAAATAATTCTTGCCTTTGCAGTAGTGATTAGACCAGGGTTACCGGATCCTCGAGCATCAAAAGTCCACTTGAGCATGCTCGAGCAAGCTCGAGCACACATGTTTTCTATGCTATTTGGTGGGGTGAAAACTATTTTGATGGCAAATGGTGGTTTTTTGCGTCAACACACTCGAATATTGTTACTCCTTTATGAAATCTTTCTTGGTTTTTAAACTGTCTTCATTAAAATAAAAATATGTGCATACTACACAAAATAGTATTTTAAAAAGACAAAACTGAATGAAGTCAAAATTTCATATTTTAGTCATTGTATCAATTTTTTCCCTACAAGGAATTTCGACTTTGTATTTTCAATTACAGCTCGACTTGATTAGAAAGGAACAAAATTCCAAAGCGAGTACAGAACCCTTCTCCTTTACAGACTCAAATCATGGAGAGGTTAGAATTCAAGACACAAAATATATCAATACGACAACGAAAAGGACTCATAACAAATCCATTCTCCAAGAAATTCACAATTTAGGTCATGACGACCACAAAAAGAGGAAACGAAATACTTGACAACAGTCAGCTCATTGTTTGAATGCCAGATGTTGTCGTTATCACATGGGAATTTTTATTTTTAAGCATGTTCAGCCTTTCCGAGGAAGCCGCAAAGGCTTAAAACCATGCTATGTCGATCAGAAAATTCGAAGAAAAAGGGAAATTTATGTTTTATTTTTATGGCCATGGAAAAATGGGAAAGAATATGCTCGAGCACGGACGGGCATGCTTGAGCATGCTCGTGAGCATGTACGTCCATGCTCGTGCTTGCTCATGGCCTGAGCATTGCTCGTTCATTCCCGAGCATGCTCACCCGGCAACCGTGGATTAGACAAAAAATGGCCAAGAACGACAAAGAACTTTGCAATCACTTGGTAACTCTTCTGCCGTTTTTCCTATATTTTCATATTCCAGTTTGGAGATGTCGCAATTCTTTTTTATTGATTAATTCGGCGTTATTTATTTTTCTTTAGATTTTGGAAGAATTCTTGAGACACGTTGATAACCCCTGGGATCTTGGGAAGCTTATTTCGGCAGACGTTGGTCAAAAAAGTGATTTTCAGGGCGAGATCTCTTCGTTTTTCAATTTGATGGGCAAATAGAATGCGTTTGCACGGTAGACGATGCTGACGATTATTCTTCTTCAGATGACGAGTATGCAACAACTGGTGAGGATGGAAAACTGGAAGAGAGCGGCAAGGAAAACAATGAAAATCAGGAGGACTTTTAATAATTAATATTTCAAATTTCCTTATTCTGTTAAAACACAATTTAAGTTGATCACTTCATTAATAAAATAAATTAAAACACATTCTTTGCCGTTTCCTAGGAGGACGTGGTTTAAATTTATTGACACATGAAATGCCTGAAACTTTGATACACGTCGATAACAAAAGTCGACGAATTTTGAATTTGAATTACAATCCCAAACTACAATTGACTATAAATAGACATTCTATCGAATTTAATTGTTGGCAATAATTACTGTTCTTTTGAAACTTCCCTCAATTAGCGGTAATTCAAGGTCACTTTAATGGTACAGTACACTCATCACCTTGTTTATCAAATTGTATATAAAGTGTCATGTGAACTTTTATATTAGAATGAAAATGTCACAATATTCGTCTCAACACTTGAATCGACTCGCATCTGCGGCTGCTGACGACTACGTGCCCTTTAAAGGGCACAAAAACAGTGGCCAGGGCACTCAATTTCAACTAAAAACGGCAAAATTTTCTAAAAAAAGGCTGTAAAAAATTTTGGGCTCGCTTCGCTTGCCGTTTTCTTTACCCTTTTTAGCCCAGAAAACTCAAAATCGCCGATGGGTACATTTTGCACTAGATAAGATTGCAAAATTTTGGAACTTCCACTATATAGATAAAAGTGGAATTTTTGCAAGCCTACTCTAGATAAAATGAAGTTCGGAGCAAAAAATTGTGTGTATCAAAAATGCCCTTTTCTAAAAATGGTGACTATAGTAAAATATCGTGAAAATATGCACTGACTTGATTCACTAATGTTTCACATATACATATTTACTTGAATTAAAATTATTTTTGCATTTTGTATGATCAATGATGCTCCTTTGAATTCTATATATATAAAACTCGAAGCACAATTCTATAAGAAATAAGTATGTACTCTATAAATAAAGTGTATTCACGTCTATTACGGATCGTCAAATAATCAATGTTGGAAGTAATTGAAGGACACATATCGCTGGCCTAGTTCAGAAAGGTTCCATATCTGTTTTTGACTAATGACAAAAAGTTCCATAGAAAAGATTCGCTAATTCTTAAAGGTTCCATATTTCAATTTTCTTAATTCCAAAAGGTTCCATAGCTCAAATTCGTTAATTCTCAAAGGTTCCATATCTTAATCTGCCAACAAACTCGCAGACTCAGTAACAAGCGCCATTCACAGCACAGTTGGCTAGTTCACGGGACTAGTTTACAATAGAGTTGCCAGATCGAGCCTCGGCTGAGGTATGTTTCTTTTTGATCATTTCATAGTCATTACACCTTTCCTTTGTGTTTTTCCTATTGTTTACCTGTATTTCTAAATTCTCTATGACTATTATCCGATTTTGAACTCGATAGGCTGACAACGTGTGAATGTTCTGCAATTTGAAGTCAGAATTTTTAACCGTAAAAATATGCTATTGAACTTTGTCAAAATTAAAATATTTTATAATATTATCATGTGTAATTTTACCCGTTTCACCATTGCTGTCATCGTCAGAAAAAAAAACTTTGATCATCTGATGCTTGAGAACTATATAGACCTGAGCTTCTGCCTCGACTTCCATTGCACAGCGTGCAGGGCTTTTAAAGCGGGGTTAAGACGGTCACTATAATTACCTACACTATTTTTTTAATTAACTTAAATAATGAATTGAAGCAATGCGGATTTTCTCCGCAGATTGAAATTATGCCGGTGGCACACAAGCATGGCTATATGTGGCAAGACTTTCTTTGTACGCTATGGAACCTTTGAGAATTAAGGAATTCGAGCTACTGAACCTTTTGGAATTAAAAATATTGAAATATGGAACCTTTTAGAATTAGCGAATCTTTTCTATGGAAATTTTCGTCATTAGTCAAAAGCAGGTATGGAATCTTTCGGAACTAGGCCAGCGATATGAGGAACACCATAAGACAAGGGATCATTTACGTAAACCTACATAGATTCTGAGTCATAGCTCTATGAATATTCTCGGATGCTGCTGTTTGGCGCGTAAATAAGTTTCTCAATGATTGTAATTGAATTTAAATGACGCAAATCATCGGTTTACTTTAATTTAGAATTTTTGGGAGAAGTTTAGCGACCATCTTAAATTACTTTTGGTCAGTAAAAATGTGGTTTAAACTTGTCCTAAAACTCAATTATTCTCTATGTTTTGTTGTCCATAAATAATGCGAAAAATTGATTTTACGTAAATAATCCCTTTTCTGACGGTGTTCGTCATATATATGTTTGTGGCTATTTTCGTGACGTCACAAAAATCTCGGAATGTCAAGAAAAAACAACATTAAATTCGATAAAAGAACAAAAAAGGTAAAAACAAGAAGAAACGCGTCGCAAAAGGAATTCAAGGAAATTGCGGGAAGTGTAACGCAATATTTTATAGTCGGTGAGCAAGGATTTTTGTGGAGAAATTTTCTTCGGAGTTTAGGGGGCGTTCGTAAAAAGAGTCTTCGAAAATCGGCTTTTTTTCGACTCCCCCCTCCGCCTCCCCTGAAACCTGGCTCTGTTCTCAAATGAGACACCCCTGAAGTCTGCGAGGCTCATAAAATTGCTGACCCCCTCCCCCCTAAAAAAAGACTCTTTTTACGAACGCCCCCTTATTCCTTTTATATGAATATGCAAAGAAGTGAAAATCCCGGTGTATGACCCCTTTTCTTATTCAAAGTCACATATCGTCTGTTAAGTTCACAAAGGAACTATAACGATTTTCCTTAATTTGCGGAAATGCGACTATATACTGCGTCCGTGTTTGTGGGCAAAATTGTGAACAAATTCAGGGTGACAGAAAAGGTCGTGGCCGACAATCATGTCGCAGGACCCACAGCTCCATTTCCAGCCATTTGACCTTTGGAGCAGGTCAACGAAATTAAGAAAAATAATCATAGTTCGTTTGTGAACTTAACAGACGATATATATTTATATATTTGTGGATTTATTTATTTTTGGTGTGTGTGTGTGTATCGAATATTTATTTCATTCCCACACCACATATGAATTTACATGAATTGACATTTGTGACCTTATGACTTGACAAAGTCCCGAATGAGTTGATTCACCACTTCCGGTTTGTCCTGTTGAATGAAATGACTCCCTTTTGGAATGAATTTGATGGTCAAGTTGGTGACGAAAGGTCTGGCCAGTTCTGGGAGGTCTCTGGAGAGAGCAAAGTCATTCTCACCCCAAATGAAGAGGGTGGGCTTGTGGAATTTGGGGTAGGGCGTACTCTCATCCCCCGACAAAAACAGGGAGACGTTCTGCCGGTAGTAATTTATTGGGGCTGTCCAGGCATCTGGACATGCGCAAGTCAAAAAAAAATTCAAAATGTGCTTCTAGATAAAAAAATTAACATTTGTGGATTCTCAAATACTGCGCTATAGACTTTGAACCTTTTCCAGAGAAAGTGTATTTGAAGGCTTCAATTTCGTCTGGAGTGGCTGTACATTTCTTATTTTCATCCAAGAAAATCCGCTATTATATCAAGAAAAATGTATCAAAAGACTTGAGAAATGTTCAATCATTAGCTATAAATTATATGCATTGGCTGGGTCTCGAACTCGCTGCTCTTTATGTGATCGTATTGGTCAACATCAATTCGGATGCTCTAGCCACTAAACCAAAACCATAAAGCTATATCGATAATATAATAAACTCACTTCAAAAATCGCTAAATCCCCCATTCTTGCGCTCCATTCCGGAATAAATGGGACTTGAAAGAGGAAAACGTACCTGTACAAATCGTATAAAAACATTTAAAGAAGGGTCACAAGTCAGTTGATAAAAAGGTCAAAGGTCAAATTCTCAAAAAAAAGAAAAATTAAAACACGGTAAATTCCGAAAAATGCCACCATTAAATGTCAGTCATTTAATGACAAAAAGGCGGGGAATTTTTTTAAACTTTTGACCTTCCTTGAACGTTTGACCTTTTTTGAACTTTTGACCTTTATGTTGAACTTTTTTCAAATTAAAGAATATTTCTGGCATAAATTGTGTACCAAGACTTGAGGAACTGTGTGAGAGTGCCCTTGATTTGACCTCTGAACGTCTCCGGATGTGGAGAATTACAAATGACGAGCTTTTCAATGAGATTTGGATTTTTAGCCGCCACATTCCATGCAATGACTCCGCCCTATAAATTATCAAAAAATTATCATTTCATTTGTCATTTTTTTAATTATATATAGCTCCAATTGATGAGCATTCAAATGTCAAATCCATCGAGTTTGACATTTGAATTACCACACACGCAGTTTTAATCCATATAATAAAAATTAATAAAAAATATTCAATGTATTTAAATTACCCAATCATGAGCCACCAAAATACATTTTTCTCGCCCCAAAGCCCGAATGAAATCGCAAATGTCTTGCTCCATTAGCTCAATTTTGTACGCAGAGCGCTTTGCTGGTTTATCCGAGTCTCCGTAACCCCTTAAATCCAATGCTACAGCCCTATATATTATATAATTAATTCAGAATCCAATCAAAACAATCCAAATTCATAAGAAAAACCACCTGAAATTCAAAATTCAATTGTATGGTTTTAAACTTAAACTGTGTGGAATTCAAACTGACCAATGAGTGGCGCCAAACTGTTTGAGTTGATGTCGCCAACTGAACCAAAATTCGGGAAAACCATGGACGAATAACATCAAAGGCTTTGAACGATCCCCATTCTCAACATAATGCAATTTAACGTCCTGAAATCCACAATCAATTAATTAATTTCATTCACATTTTAATTGTAATTGTAATTAAATTCCTCATTCCCAATTAACTTTATCCATTGTCCTTTTCATCACACATTCTCTATATTGTTCTCTCTCGCCGCGGCGCGCCGATTTTGTATTATCTTTATCTTTTATCACATCACTCCAAATATATATATTCAGACTGAAATATTACGTAATGCCATCAGAATTCAATTCTCTTAATTACGCCTCGAATTGGAATTGGAATTAAATATTAAATATTCAGTGCATGGTCAATTGTTAAATGTAAAATTTCCCGCTTCGTCTAAATTTAAATATGAATATGAATAATATTTATATACAATGTTAATCATTCCATTTTCCATTCACCTTGAGTTTAATGTAGGAATGTCGACCATACTGTGGATCCTGAAGGCATGCCGGTGGGACTTTCCGTTCTTTAACTTCCCATAGCTCCGCCCCTTTGATAGCCCTTCGGATCAAGTTGAGAAGGACCACCCAGAAAGCATAGAAAAGCCCGAGAGCAAAACTCCCAAGTCGGATTAGTATCTGTCGGCTCAATGGAATCGCCATGATTTTCTATATCTATATATTTCAACTACAATTCCACCAAATTGCAATTAACACAATTAACTACACACAAAATTCAAATTCCCTTTTCCAATCCCACAAACTTTACAAATGTAAAATAATTACTATAATAAACTATACAAAATGCAAATGAAAATGAAAATGAACTGTATATGGAGCTGATTATTTTAAAATCACACACTCCGTCTCTCTCGGCCTCTCTGCTTTATCACACTAATTTAGTAAATGGAAATTCAAATGGAGAGAGAGAGAGAGACAGAAAAAAGAGAGATATGAAAAATGACATGGAAAAATTCAAGTACACGCGTGGAGATATGAAATCATCACTATATATTTGCGCTCATCATTGCCTTCAAATTCTTCTCTCTATATTTTCCACATGTGTCGACTTCACAAGCTGAAATTCAAACGGCTTACGAAATTCATCAATTCTTTGTGCATTCTGCGTCGTCATTTGCACACTTGAAACTCTGGAGCTCCAACGCTCCACAAAACTCATAACTCATTTCACTCCAGCAGACGAGAGATTAATACAGGACGAGAAAAGCCTTGAGAGTTGAGAGAATTTGAGATTTCCTTATATATATAGAGAGAAACGAGAAACTCATCCTCACCAATTCACCACAGCGCAAAGGCAAACACAAAAAAAAACAACACGCGTTGAATGTGATGTTGTGTGCATGGATTTTGTTTATCTTTAAATCCTTCGCCCACACTCTTTTGACTGTGTGTGCATGTGCATGTATACAAAAAAAACGTGAAGATGCCACGACAGCGACTGCCAGAAAGAAATCAAGGATGTTTTTTTGTATATTATTTCTTTTCTTTATTTATTTCTTTCTTTAATTATATATACTCTCTCGTCGCGTTGTATTCATTTCATTTTTTTCACGGTTACATGTATTTATATACATATAAAAAACAGGTACAAAAAAGGCACAAGAAAAACTACACTACTCAAAAAAAAATTCCACACACACACAGGGAAATGCCAAATGCCGGTTTTTTTTTGTTTGTCCTCGTTTTGTGTTTGGTTTTGGTTTTAAAAATAAATCAATATATAAATCTTTACTATATACTTTTGTCTACGTTAAGAAATTACTACGCTCTCACTCTGTGTCTCTTGTCTCTGCCCCCTTTCCCTTGACATTTAATTTTCCCGCGGTTTTTTTTGTTTTTTTTTTTTTTGTTTTTTTTAAATATGACAAACTCCTGTCGCTCTTTTTATATTTTCCTGTGGCTCACAAACTGACAAACTGACAAACTGACCAAGTGACAATACAAAATAAAATTGTCAGGATTGTTTTTTTACTATATAAATGCATACAAAAAATATATAATATATAATATAATGTGGTGGGGTTTCATAGGTGGCGGTTTTCTGGGATAAGATAAGATTCCGCGGGGTTTTTTAACGGCGTTTCCAGCTGCCGCCTTGATCCTCCGGTGGGACTTCATCATTGACACCTTTTTGAATTAATTAATTTATAATTAATTAATTATTATTATTGTTATTATTATTTATTGATCTTGATTTAATTCATTCATATAGATTACTCTACTATTTATAATTCTTTTTTTTGCCTTTTTTGTGATTTTAAGCCCCGCCCATTATTTTACTTGTAACATTTAAAAAAAAATACATTAGCAAGGATAAAGAAGAATCATGGGCGTGGCTTAAAATCACACGAAAAAGGCACAGAATTAAAAAAAGGAGACTAACTATTATTATTATTATTCATTTATTTATTTACTTACCTCATTTCATTTATTATTATTATTATTATTAATTTAATTATTAATTATAATGAATGTATAATTACCATATTTAATGCCGTTGAGGAGACCCGTCGTGAAGCCTTTGCCGCCTTCGATGAGGCCGGAAAAGAGATTCCCACCCGTTTTCCCCGCATTCACGACGCCCATCGAGACGATGTCCGTGAGACCTTTGCAAAAAATATACGTTTACAAATCCCATAAGAAACCATTACATTCATTATGGACAGGTTAACTTTAAGTGGCGGACTGTGCAAGTTTTTTTTTTCTTTTTCTTTTGTACTGTGCATGTTTTTTTTGGGGGGAGGGAGGTTTGAATTCTTATTTTTATTGTAATGGTGATTGTGATTGTACCTGCGACTAAATCCACGCCGGCGGTGACTTGACCACCCAGAGCGGACGTCATGTCCGAAATGCCATCGAAAAGGAAGGGCAACGTCCCCGCCAAACTGGTCTTGGCAGCTCCCGCCGTCGCCACGAGATTTGAAAGGAGATTCAATAGCGAACCCGTCACGTCCCCAAATGTCTCTAAAATCCGTTTGAGCACCACCGCCGCCGTTCGGATCGTCTACGCACCAAACACCGCGGACGAAAACGACAAACAAAGGAACAGAAGCGGCGGGCGGGGGGAAACAAATGAAGGGGAAAAAGACAAAAAAAAAAGAAACCGGGACTTTTAAATATGTTGAATTATTACACACACATGTCCATATATGATTTACAATAAATCAATATATGAAAAATAATATACGCAAACGTTGAGAAATACAAAATACAAACGTAATATATATCTGTACAAAAACAAAAAGGTCCACAATTATATAAGTAAAAATGTAAAAAAGTCGTCGTCATTTTCCATAGCGTTTATTTTTTTTGTTTTTTTATATCATCACACTCGAAATTCCTTGATAAATACTTTCTCAATTATCTAAATGAATTAAAATTTAAATCCCAATAAAATTGTCACTTTACGATATATTGCTGTTATTTTTCGTCATCGTCATTTTGACATTGGGAATGACAAAAGAATTTCTACAATTCCAATTCCAATTCCAATTCACACACCAGAGCTATATAGTCGATTATATAAATTCATTAAAGAAATTCTGGGTGGTCCCACACACGGGAAAGCTCTTTAAAAAATGTCGCTAAATGTATACTAACTGATTGTGAGTATAGAATTTTGAATTTGCCACACACCATAATTAAAATATTAAAATATTAAAATTACCCATAAAAACGGAAATTAAATCTGACGTAAGTCAAAAGTTAATTTAGTTAATTCGAGTCTCATTTACGTTGTGAAGGAAAATAATCAAATATCAAATCCACACACACATTATTATATTTATATAATTAAACTCATTTTCCATCAGAAGCGTGTCAAGTTATTGTCACACGTCAAAAATGTCAATACGGAAACGGAAGAAATTCAATTCCACATTCACACACAGCACTCATTCTAAAATAACGTGAAACTCAAAAGCACACACACATTGTACATTTTCGCATTACTATTCAAATTCATATAGGAATTTCCTGCATTGACATTATCGACTACAAAATCTAATATGGAATTTCATGCCTACTCGAGCACTATATATAAAATAATGTACTCACACATTTCTTGTGTGTGTGGAAGTGTGGAACGATCGCGTGTTCAGATTCCCATCGATTTTTCATATATCACTAGAAAAATCGCCTCAGGGAAAATCACACAACACTACAAAATTCCACACTAAAATCTCATATCGTCTGTTAAGTTCACAAACGAACTATAATTATTTTCCTTAATGTCGTTGACCTGCTCCAAAGGTCAAATGGCTGGAGATGGGGCGTTGGGTCCTGCGACATTATTGTCTGCCATGACCTTTTCTGTGACCCTGAATTTTTTCATCATTTTACCCACAAAGACGGACGCAGTCGTCGCATTTCCGCAAATTAAGGAAAATCGCTATAGTTCCTTTGTGAACTTAACAGACGATATTGGATATGGAAATTCCCATTGGAATTTAAATTTGCACAAATTCCCGCATAATTCCCACACAAGTCAAGTCAAGAAACAGTTCAAATCCCTTCACTTTCCCCCCAATTGCAATGATTATGATTATTTTGTCCAAGAAATTGAGGAATTGAGGAATTCAAGGATGTCTTTCAAAATGAATGGCATCACACAATTTCCACAAGTCAAGAGAAACAATTCAAATCTCAAATCCCTCCTTTTTTTCCCACCGAATTACAATGATTTTTTTTTGTCGTCCAAGAAATTGTGAGATTGGGAAATAAATAAATTGAGGAATTCAAGGATGTCTTTAAAAATGAATTAAATGAATTAAATGAATTGGTCACTTACGGTGGGTACAGATTTGGCGGTGGCCCCGGCCACTCCAGCCGCTGCTTCCGTGGTTTGAGCGAGCGTGTCCGCGAGCCCCACAATCAACGGTTTGAGTACAGAAATGGCGAGACTTGGCAAACTAAGTAAAAGTCGAATGACTTGCCCAAAAACATTCCCCGTCGAACCACCCACATTCTTCAAATTAGTGGCAATGACGTCACCCGGTCCGATATTATCCGGATCCGTACCATACGGTGGATCCCGATAGATGGCCGCATTCGGTTGATTACTATAGGCAACGGGTTTGACGCCCATTCGCGTGAGTTGCTCCCGCCCACAAGGACAATTCATGATCTTGTCCAACATCTCATTTCCTGTGACGAATTGACGGGAGGGACGAGTGGAGTCGTCCAAACCGGAACTGGTCGTCTCCGTCAGTTCGGATTCAAGACTGGCGGCAAGGGCGGGCGGGAGTGTGATTGCCATCGGCATTAAACCCCTCAATTTCAAATTGGCAAGGGTTGCCGCGATTTTCTCGTTTAGGTTTTTTGGAACGGCTGGAGCCATCGGGGATGGCGATGATGATGATGAGCTCGCCATATTTTGATTTATTTGCAAAGGTCCGGAACTCGAACCGGAATCGGATGGTGATGGAACCGATTGTACGGATTGAGCAGAGCTGGCAGAGCGCGGCTCTGCGAAATCCGCGGGAAGATTCAAAGACTTTAGAATGTCTCGAATGTCATTCTGCGTGCATGGAAATGTAAAGGAAAATTATATTATACACGACAATTATAAGGAAATTATAGAGAGGAAACATCCGTAGTCCAAATATCGAGAGAAAGGCGGGGATTTTTAATTTGAATTTGAATATTTTGAATTTAATCCCGCGGGGATTTTCTTGATTGATTGATTAATTGATTTTTTGTGGTGGTGACAGTTTTGCAGCAGTTTTTATTAGAGTGTGTGTAAAAAAAATGGGATTTTAATTAGTTTATTTGCATATGGGTTTTGGGGTGTTTTTTAATTACAGTTTAATTGGAATGCTCAATTAAATCATTGTGCATGTGAATTGTGAATTGTGAATTGTGCATTGAAATTGAAATATAGAGAGATGTGAGAGAGAGAATGTGACAAACTCAAAAATTGAGAGTGAGTGCAGAAAAAAGCGAGTCTTTTTTTCTGCTTTATCGGGAAATCATTTGAGATTTTAATCACAATTAAGTCAAGTGTTTGTGAACACGCGAGATTTGAGATTTTTTGAGTATATAGGGATTTAATTGTGTGTGTATTTCCGTGGTCTTGTCAATTTAAAGTATATGTATATTTTGGATTTGGAAGGGGGTCGGTCATGTCATGGAAGACTGCATTTATTTTTATGTCACTCATTTTTTTATGCAATATCTCCACAAGACTGACCAAATTGTCAAGTATCAGCTGTGAGCAAAAAAGCCGTCAACAAGAAAATGACTAATACAATATTTTTTTTTTTTTAC
Source organism: Gisinianus flammeolus (assembly GCA_034699125.1). Lineage (NCBI taxonomy): Eukaryota > Metazoa > Arthropoda > Collembola > Symphypleona > Katiannidae > Gisinianus > Gisinianus flammeolus. The sequence goes on along the minus strand of JAIUND010001363.1, from coordinate 21,214 downwards.
CATGTGTGGGGCTGTGTAATTTTGTATACAAGATTTTCCACAAAATTCCTCGCAATGAAATGTGAGAATGAAGGATAAAAAGTTCAATGTTTATATTAGATTAGAGCCATGGAAAATATTACATGTTGAGGAAATGAAACTGTGTGATTAATGATTAAAGATTAAATAAATTTACAATGGATTTTTGATTTGTGGTTGAAACCGTGTTGAAATCTTCAAAGTGTTGTCATTCGATGTCAAATTAAGGATTTGAACGGAAACGGAATTCATTTTAAGCTTGAAAGTGCGAATATAGAATGCCTATGAAAATTGGGACAAAAAATTGCTAAGGAAAATGAAATAAAAATCAAAAGCTTACGGATCGTTTTGAATGGATTTTCCTTGTGAAATTCCCGCCATGGCCATGGCCATCTTCATCTTCATTAGTCAGGGACTGTTCTAGTTCTAATTGTTGTTGTTGTTGTAAACTGAGGGTTTTATTTAATTTGGCAGCATCCACGGCGGATTTGATACTATCAAAGAGGACAGGATGAGATTGAATTGGAATTGGGAGGATCGTGAGGATGAACAGACCACCCACGATCGTCACCATCCAATTCCACCACATTTTGATATCCCTATTATATATTGATTGGATTGGATCCCACACGTCTCTCTCTCTCTTCTAAAACAACCAAATCCACACACACAAACGATATTTTTGATGCATTCACAATTCAAAATTCAAACAAAACGTCAAGTCACAAAGTTATATATATTTCTCCGAATTTCTCGCATTTGTCTCTTGCAATTGCAATTGCGTTAGGTTTTTTTAATATTACCTGTGTCAAATATTTCCGGATGTGAAACTCCTTTCAAAATCCGCAATCCGCAATCTGCAATCCGCAATTATGTCAAAGACGAATCCGAATTGCTGGGTGTGGAATTCTTCCTCAAGTCTCCTTTTGCCCCTGGTTTTTTTTATCTTTATTGTATACACACTTCACCGTTTCCTTGTTTCCTTGTTCCGTTGTGACGAAATAGATTTCCTTTGAAAATCCCCAACGGATTCACAATCCAGTTTTTTCTCACTAACTGTGTGTGTTGTTTCATTCACTGTGTGTGTGCGTGTGTGTGTCAAAAAAACGAGAACTTTTTTTTGGATTTGAATATAGAAAAAACCCACGGAAATCAAATCAAAGGGAGCTGCACGAAAATCAATGAAAATGAAAATGAAGAATAAATGAACGAACAAATAAATGAAACGAATAACTGATCGAATGCGAAGAAGGAAGACAAAGACAAAGATGAGGAATGTCACTTCATTTCTTTCAAGTTTTTTATAATGTCTTGAGCGTTTGGCACGATTGTCATTCCTTTTCACTTGGTACACTTTTCAGAGAGACGGAAAATATATGGAAAGAAAGGGATGCAAACTGGTCTGTGACTGAACAGAGAATGGCAAAGAGAATGAGACACAGAATGAGAGAATGGAGAACAAGTCAAGTCTAACCAAACTGGATTTCCCTAATATACATACACACCACATTTATTTTTAGCTTTTTTAGGTAATGGTCAATGGTATAATATACAGAGACGGACAGAGAGAGAGAGAGGAAGAGAGAGACAGAGAGAGAGAGAGAGGTGGGGATATTAAATATTATAGTGTATACAAGAAATTAAAAGTGTGCGATAACTCTTGTTGGTGTTGACTTTTGACGCTGTTTCCACTCGATGAACTCGACAATCCATGTGCACACAGTATATACACAGCAAAAAATTAAACATAACGTTTAAACTCTCAACTGTGCAACTGTCACATGTTCAGTCACTTTTATTTTTACTATCGTATCGTATCGTATTTATGTCTGTGTGTATAAGTTTGATAGTTGAATTGTCCGCTCACAATATTTAATCTTGACTTTTGTCTCTCCTCACTCTTTTGATTGTTAAATTCATTCTTAATGTCTGTGTGTGTGTGTGTGTATATGGAGGTTTTGGTATTTTGGTATTTTGGTACATTTATTTGAATTTGAATGGGGAAAAACGTATTACGTTATTACGTATTATTATAGGGGAAAAGTTGGATGATCGAAGCAGATGGAAATCATTTCCGTTGTCTGCATTCTGCATGTACTATATCAGTATCCTTTTCATTTCTCTCTCCACTTTTCCCCCCATTAAACTAAACATTAAAGATTTGACTATCAATCCTCCCACAAACACACAGAGAGAGAGACAGACTTAAATTAAGTGTGGAATTAGAGCACTGACACAGCCACGAAATCACAAAATCACAAAATCTAAACATCACATCACATCACATTACATTACATAAAATCTTGTCCAATCAAAATCAAAATCAAATTCAAATTCAAATGAGATGGAAGTGTGAGATGTGTGGAAAGTGTCAGCAGTCAGGAGCATTTAATTAGTGGGATTAAAACAATTCAATTACGATCTTTTTTATCACACTGTGTGTATGCGTGCTGTGTCATTTCATTTTCATTTTCATTTTCATTGAGATTTGCAGGTTTGTGATGGAGAGACCACCGCGGGAGCTCCAAATCATATAGACACAAATCACGGAATACGAAATCCCACCCACACAGCCGTCACAGTCACAGTCACATCCAGGTAAAATGAACGAAATAAAAGAAATGAAAATGAAATCCCCACACGCAATAGAGCAATTAATATTTGTACATGTACGATATAATACGTAAACTTCAAATCCCAAATCTCTTTTCTCTCTCTCTCGTTATTTATTCACAAGGATAATTACCGAAACGTTTTCCCAACCGTTTTTTGAGATCGACAATCGACAATCGGTAGAATTTTTGAATGAGAATTTCCATTTGCGTTTCCATTTGTATTCAGTTGCTTGAATAAGCGACAAGCTATAGTGTGAGCGAGGGAAGAGCAAGAAGAGCAAGCGGACAAGGAATGAACATGGAGCGCCATAAGCAACAATGTATTTCCTCGTTCTTATATAAAACTCTCCACTGTGATTTTCTTTCCCATCGGATTTCACCCATTTTTTGCAAGCCATAGGTAAATCAACTGTGGAAAGCACAACCATTTAGACAAATCCTCGAATTTTGTAACATTTCAACATTTGCGTAATGTTAATTCAACCAGTCAATTTACAGCTGACGAGTTCCCAACTGCAACTTCAACTGCCAATTGACAAGCAAATGATGATATACATGCATGGATTTTGGTATGGATAAATATAAATAATTCACAATAAAAGCTCAATTTCATATTTAACTTGTACTTTATGCCCATGCCACTTCATGAAATAAGCATATTTAAAAACTTGCACTAGACAAAAAACTGAAAAAAAGGAACTTACACTATGGATATAACTGAATTTTAAATTTGGGCCTATCTCGAAAATTGGTCTGGAACCGCCACTGATTTGTATACATTTCTATCAGAATGAAATTTGAATTAAATTTAACAATACTTTTCCCTGCTGCTGCTGCTGCTGGACGAGTTACTCGTCACGATTATAATAAATGAAATGAAGTGACGAAATGAGAGGGAATTTTCTCGTCAGTTTACACAGTTTAGATTTATATAGATCAGAAAAAATGATGCAATGCAATCAAGACAAGAATATACAGATGAAAATGATGGTTTTGTGTGTGTGTGGGGAAAAGTGGAAAAGTCGTCAGTGTGGTGGAGTTGAGCCAATCTGGATTTTTGAGATGAGATGAGATGAAAAGAGATGGGAGAAATGATGATGGAAAAGTGTGGACGAGCTTTATCTTTATCCCACATTGTTACATCAGCTGTCTCTCTATCATTTTCTGTCATTTTCTGAGGAAAATGAAGACATATATGAAACAACGAGTCAAAAACTATACATCATCTATAATATAGATAATTCCACATCTTTCCATGCATTTCTCATACGTAAATATCTTGCATCACACATTCAAATTCATTCTGTAATATAACAACTTCCCCCCGGGCGATTACAAAACCACAAAACGACGACAAGGAAAACAAAGTCAAAAAGTGTAAACACATTCATTTTAATCAAATTGTGTGTGTGTGGACATGACAATTCGAGAACAATCAAATGATCAAATGACGAGAAATCCACACCGTACGATATATATTTTCAAATTTTCATCAACACGTCGTCGTCGTCCACACACACAAATACTATATCGGACATGTAAGTGAAGTGAGAGAAGGGAATTTAAAAAATCATGAGCAAACTGTCCACTGTCAACTTTAATTCCCATTTAATGATTAAACTATATACAAAATCACACGATTAAAAATGCAGTATTTTATGAATTATGAACCTAACTCAACACAATCTAAGACTAAGATATGTATATATATATGCATGAATCATATTCTCCCGTTCACATGCAAAATCCGTTCATTTTCTCTTGTATACAAATGATAATTATTTTTGAATTTGTGCAATTAATGGCGCGCAATTTCCCAATATTTAAGTAACTAAAACCTGTCAAATAACGCGCGGACTGGTACATTGTACGTTTCCTTTGATTTGTTTAATATATATATTTTATTCATTTGATTCGGGATTTAAAGAGTCAAACGAGCCGAGTCGCGTCGCGTTTTTTTATTTGTATATTTGTGGTGTCGTAAAATCCATATCAAGTTTAAATTCGTGTACCATTGTTTTTGTATACATTTGGATTTGGATTTTTTTTTTTTTTGGAATTGAACGTGTGGATTTCTGTAAATTTTTCACTTGACACCAAAAACAGCAACTAAGTATACAGATATATTTTACAGATTCAAATGAATGTATATTAAAAATGAGGCAGACTTGAGAGCGTGAAAGGAACCGTGAAAATCATCAGCGTGATGAGAATTTGAAGTGATGTGTGAATTGGGTTATTTTCATGCATATATATATTTTAATTAATTTAATTACTCCGAGTCCTCCACACACAATCCTCAACTTCTCAACTTCTCATTTTAATTACACACACACAGAAAAAACGAAATGGAAAGTGTGTGTATGGATTTTCGTTTTCATGCCTTTTGGAGCGCACCCTTTTAAAATTGTGTGTCTTGCTCAAAAGAGACAAAAGTTTTTAATTGTCATCTTCGTCATCGACATTGACGCTTTGATTCATTCATTTGCACACACACACAGTCAGTCGTTTTTGTCAAGCTCACACGTCGTCACTTCACTTCCCTGTCATTTTCTCTGTCGTCCAGTCTTTCCCTTCTCAATCTCAATCTCATTTGAATTTGAATTTGAATTTTCATTATTATAGACAACAGATTCAAAATTCGACTTTTTTTTAATCGTCGTCTTTTCATACCATTTTTTCTTTTCCCACACTCATTTGAGGAAAATCAAGTTTAATTTGAGTTTCTTTTTTTCAAATTTACCCGCGCGGAAAAAAAAAAATGACGGGAATTGTGAGGAAAATGCGGGAAAATCCGTGTCCATGTCTTTCCCTTCGAACTGCTGCAATCACGCTGGGCTCTTTGGAAATCGTAAGTCCCACCAAATATTTTCTTCTTTGAAATGTGAACTTGTGACAAAAAACTAAGTGAAAAAAAACTGTGGGGAATTCAAATAATATATAATAATTGTTTTTTTTTATATAATTCTATATTGAATTAAGTTTGTCTATGGGATTGGGATGGTCTTGTACGTTTTTCTATTGGCGAATGCAATCTACCTATACAATCAAGACCCTCCAGGATTTTTGGACGCTTTAATTGAGGCGGAAGGGCTCATTCAAGGGATTCAACATGGTTCCAATGGGACTCAAATCATCCTTGTGGACGGGCCCACAATCCAACGTGAGCCATCACACTCTATAAAATTCAAACACAGTCAAATTTCAAAATTTCAAAATTCAAATTCAAAATTCCCGCATTTAGTTAAAAACAAGTTTGTAATTATCGAGATATAATTAACGCCGTGTTTTGTCGATTTTTTTTGGAACAGTGAACGACATTTTCATCTCGCTATCCATCAAATCCGTGGTGTTTCTGGGTCGTTTAATGGCCGCCGTCACACTTGTTCTCGGCGTGAAAAAGGTAAAAGAAACGGGATATTTGAAATAATTTGACATTTCTCAAAATTTAAAATAATAATTCAGATTGATTGCCGAAAATCTCTTAAAATTCAAGCGATATATAATATAGCGATTGTGTGTATGGTTTAAATTATGAAATTTGAAAAGAATTGTATCGATTGTATGGATTTTGAATTTTGTTTTGTTTTGGCGGGCTTTTTCTTTTGTGTTTGGTTAGTCCTGTTGGAAACTCCTCAAGATTTGGACGATCGTTCAATTTGCTTGCGTGTCGGTGAACGTCATTTTCGTCCTCGTTTTCATTGTGATGGTGGATTTGCCCAGTGTCCTCTGGGCTTTTTCCTCCATTCTCATCAGTCTCTATTGCATCTTCATCGTCCAAGCTTTTACCCGGGAAATTTCCACCGCTCACGCGGGAAATTTAAATTCAAATGAAAATGCAAATGAAAAACAACAAAAACAAAAACAAGAAGAATCTTTGTGTGAAAAATCCATGTTGAAAATTTAATAATAATAATAATAATAATAACAATTGAATTCCACTTATTTGGACTTTGACATTTGACATTTTGAGCTTCTCGAATAAAAAAACGCGGGACCAAATATGGAATTGATTTTTTCAAATATAGTTTATGTACACAAATGATTCCCACCATTTTTCTAATGCAAAAATCATAATCATTTATCATTGTGATTTCTTGGCGGTTTTTCTCTCCGTTTGATGTTGATTTGAATTGTGCTGGTTTTGGGTTTTCCGGAAGCAGCATTTCCTCCAGATTTTTCGCGCCAAAATGAAATTGATGTAGAAAGAGATGAGGATGAGGGAAAGGAGGAGGGCGATGACGTCAATGGAGTGGTATTGAATCACGGATAAATCCCGCGCGGGAGACCGCAAAAAAGGAGCGCCCCCATGACGCAAAACATATTCCGTCCAATAAATGGCTCGATTTAAGGGAGGTTCCGGTTGATCCCGGTAAATTTTGGACAATGTCCGGGCCGCTTCTTGGTAGCTCGAGTTGAGGAGGACGGACTGAATGGAGGAAGTGAGGAGAGGGACGGAGAGGTCATTGAACTCTACTTTTATAGCAAATCCAAGACGGGATGCAATGGCCAGATTGGCTGGTTGATCCGCGAGCATTGGAATCCCCAGCAGAGGAACACCGTGGAAAATGGATTCTTGGACGGATCCGTGACCGCCGTGTGTGAGGAATAAACGGAGGTTCTTGTGACCTAAGATGTCCTGTTGGGGTAACCTATACTATAGAAAAAGGTTCAATTTCAATTGGGAAAAGGGTCATTTAAATAAATTACATACCGTCTGTTAAGTTCAAAAACGAACTATAATTATTTTCCTTAATTTTGTTTGACCGGGTTTGACCTGCTCTGGAGGTGAAAGTATTAGAGATGGAGCTTTGGGTCAAGCGATATTATTGTAGAGCAGGTCATGACGAACAATAATGTTGCTTGACCCAAAGCTCCATCTCTAATACTTTCACCTCCAGAGCAGGTCAACTCGGACAAACGAAATTAAGGAAAATAATTGTTGTTCGTTTTTGAACTTAACAGACGATATACTTGGATGCATTATTGAATAATATCGTAGTTAATAGCACACTTAATTATGCAGTCATCTTGGGTTATTGAACTAGAGCTAGAAAAGACAAAGGATCTCTCGTTTTTCTTACAAGGGAACCTTGCGCCATGTTCCTCGTTCGAAAAACACTGATTTACAATTTGCAATTTTTAATGTTTTTTTTTCTTTCATTTTGCTCAACTAAATTGACCGCATGTGGAAGTTTGAATAATGTGAGTACAGATTTTGGCGGCTTTGGAAATTTTGACGTTGACATTTTGACATTTTCTATGGTGCTTTGACTTTTGATCCCCGAAATTTGGGTCCAGTCGGGGTTTGTTTCCGATTTCCTAAATCGAATTGGCGAAAATGCGGACCAATTTTGACCCGGGAAAAATCGTATTTAGATGTAAAATACAAGGATTGCAAGCGTACGCGTATTAAAAACAATCAAAATTATGTTTTTTTTCTCCTGAAATCCGAGAAAAATCCGAAAAATGTTTACATTTTTTTGTACGACTCACAAAAATAATTTTAAAACCAAATTCGGAATCGGAATTTCTGAGTCTATTTGTATTTTAATTTTTCTAATTGTAAACTTTTTTTTCTGGGTAAAAACTTGGAAATTCCCGCATTAAATGCGGGTCAAAATGTCAAAATTTTAAAAAATCTGTTCTCAGATTTACTAGGAAAAATATAGTAGCAAAAAAAAAGTGTCATTTTCTGTTTTTTCTAAAACATTAGAGGAGCGGAGGGCAAAAGTTTACCACGTCGTAGAACTTAAATAACAACTAAACGGATGGGTATTAATTGTTGACTTGTACATGTTTTTTGTAGCTGAGAACGACCTTCATCCGCCACGTTCAATATTTTTGATGTGAAACATACAGTTTCGATTCCTACCGTGATTGAACAAAAAATGGTCTGAAATTGCAGAAACTAAAAATTACGCCTGTGTGTTCGGTGCAGCACTTTTTCAAAACATAATATTTCTGGTCCAAACATTGTTTTTGGCCTTTTGACACTTTTAATTGCTTGTTATTAACCCAAATTAACTCGCCAAATTTTTGCAAGCATCATATTCACGAATAATCTACTTTTTTCTTTGATTAAAATTGACTGGTAAACTTTTGCCCCCCATATCCTTTTTGGAGCCTCTTTTTCAAAACTGAAAAAACTGGTTACTAATTAAAATTAGCGTAATACACCAAATCTACGAACGACAGAGAACGCTCTAGATTTTTCAATAGTATCAACAACATTTTTGTACTGCGTTAGGCTTTTGAGTTACGATCAACCAAAAGTCGTGGTAAACTTTTGCCCGCCGCTCCTCTACTGAATGTTTTCCTCCAAATTCAGAATTCCGAATTTCCCCGGGTGATTGAAATTAAAATCATAAAATGCGTGTACCATTTGCTCAATTTGACATTTCCCGGCAGTCCTTCCATCACTTCCGTCTCCCATTTCCACAATACACGCTGCTTCAATCCAGCAAAGGTCTCCAAAAATATTTTCCGATGCCCCTCCGGCATGCTTGAACCTTTCAAAGCGGAGCCCATACTGAAATAAATGAATCCAGCTTCACCAGCCCCAGACACGAACTCTTCCAATTCCTTGATCCCGCACCAAATTCAAACATTCAAAAAATTCAACAATTCAAATTTTTTCAAACACTATCAAAAATTCATGTCCACACTTCTTCAAATTCAAAACTTCTTCAATCTCAATCAAAAAATGTGTTCAAATAATCAATAATATTAGAAATACATATCGATGTGGCCTCATTCAAACAAGCCTCAAGTTGATGCTTGTTTGAATGATGCCACATCGATATTCATTTTGGTTGACCACCTTTGAAAGGGGTTGAGCCTCCTTCAAATGAAGTCCCGCGACCTCAATGACATCCGGCATCAATGGCTTGGGTGAACTAAAGGAAATATGACTATTACAAAGGACCAAACTGGAATTCCGTTCAATCTCTCCGATCCCCGGTAAATCCGGCCCCAAAAAATCCCGGTACACCTTCTCCATTCTCGGATTATACAGATAACGAATGACGAGCCAATTGATGGAAGTGAACAGGAAATTAGTCAGTCTTCCCCTCAAATCCATTCGATCCGAGAGCCCTTCAATCGCCAGAGGCACAAAAGATGGAGGCTGAGGAACACCGAGGGACGTGGCAAGCCACGGGAAAATGGAGGAGGGCGTGAAGAGAACCGTCGTTGTATTCATTTTATGAATGAGGCCGTACAAGCACTCGTTCATCAATGGGGAAAATATGATGAGGTCAAATTCCTCCCGCAATATTTCCTGGACCACCGGAAGTCCGTAACTCTCCCGACAAACGGCATCCAATCGCCCACTCACGAACATGTAAATCCCTATTGTACAAAATAAATTTTTACACGTTCAAATATGATAAATTAAAACTAAATTAAATCTCCCACGTTAAATTTTTTGTATCCAGTTGTTTTTTGTTTTCAAAGTAATTTTGAATACCGAGGAAACCCGAGGAAAAAAGCACGCTGCCCCATTTGGGCATGGTTTGCTTCATTTCAAAGGCATTAAATGAGCCCATGAGCGTATCGGGATCCAACGTGTGGAGATTCCTCACGTTTTCCCGCTCTTTCCCCTCGTATTTGACCGGACTGAGGATGGTCAGCTGATGACCTCGCTCCGCGAGGGCGTGCAATAGCGGCTCGTAAACGATCTTGTGACTTTTGGTGGAAAAGAAAGAAATGGAGAGGATCCGAGCGCCATTCCCATTTTCAAATGACATGGACAAGACAAATGCGAAAACCACTGCGGAAATCCATGTGATGGAGAACCGCATGATTGTTTTTTTTGTGTGCATTTTAAATAGTTGGCGGGAATATTTGAATATTTGAATTTTGAATGTCAATTGGATTCCAAAATGGGAAATTGTTTCACTTCACTATTATATAGACTATTACACACATTGGGTTTGGAATGAAAAGGAATGAAGAATAAATGTTCAGGGGAAATTGAATGAGGATACGAAAACTTGAAAACACACAGAGAAAGAGAGATAATTAATTCAACCTCGAGAGTCGGCCAGCAACGAAAACGAATTTATTATATAATTATATGATTATGTATGAGTCCATGCACACACGTCACACAGCCTTACTTTTTTACATTACGCAATATGTTCGACAAGACCTTGACTTTTGAAATGACTTGAGATTGTGATTTGGAAGTTTGTGATGGATCATCAGGTGATCACGTGATTTATAAATAGTCATGCTTCAACAACGTGAGTGAATGAAATAATTAAATGAAATCAAGGATCAAGTGTTGGTGGAAGATTCGAAATCATCCCGGGAATTGAAATTATTTGAATTTGAATTTGAGTATGAATTTGAATTTGAACTGGAGTAGTTCCCTGCTTTGTTATTGGGTTGTGAATTCGCGGTAGTTTGACTTGTAGACACTGCTCCACCCGTGTCGCCCCCACTCTGCAAAACGTATCGTTTCACCAACGGGATTTTATCCCCGAGTTGAGCGAGGATCCGTTGATTCCCTACAAAAATCCACAAGAGGGCAGACGCATGAAGGATGCGATAGAAATCCAGGAATGCAAAGCCCAGGCAACTTGCAACGGGATTCTCAAAGGCTTGAATCACTTCAAAAATGAGGAAGACCCCCATCATTACGAATAGTTTGAGCGCCAATTTCACACTGTACAACACCAAACAACCATTTAAAAAAATAATCAAAAATATATGGACAATTCAAAAAATTGCGCTTGATTTGTATATGGTAAAAACTATATGTCAAAAAAAAGGTCATTGTGAGAAAACGGACTTGGAATGAGCTTTGGAAGTACTCCGCGAGTCCTTATTGGTCGTCACTTTCTTCTTGGCGTCAAAGATGAAATGAACTGTGAGGGCGCAGAGGGACATGTTAGTCAGGAAAAGGATCAGGATTGGAAGGAGAACGTACAGCCAGTACGCATGCGCCTCGTAAATCGAGCAGTAAACTCCATAGCCAGGGCGAATCCATTTGTCATCCTCTGGGAAACATTCGGGTCTTTTTTTTTTAAAAAAAAAGAAAAAACATCAACTTTTCTTTGCCATATTTTTTGAGGATTTTAATTTTTCAAATATTGAATTTACCCAGTGCCAAATTCCACGCAAATGCCCACAACCACCCAAATAGCAGGGACTCCAAATCCAAAACAGCTGTAAAATCATTTAATGATGTTTAATCGTTTAATAATGTCATTTTTACCCCGTCCTCCTCCACTACTTTTGCCCCAGCCTCCATTACTCTTAAGATTAACTATGGACAGTTTTAATTACTTGTAAGCTAGGAATTTCATCTTCCCTTTGTAATTCATGGATATGGCCGTCATGGATCTGTTTTAAAATTAATTCCACAATTTTTAAATACTGTGGCGCTTTCTTTTTTCTTTTAAAATACAAATGAAAAACATTGAGAAAATCCCGTTAGACAAAAGCGGGGATTTTTTTACCGGATTTTGGACCACGCGTCATATGCCATCAAAGTTGTCCAGCTATTTACAAAACGCGTCATAAAAAGTTGAATTTTATAATTCTCAGCAATTATTATTATTTATTGTAACTTGTATTTGACATAGAATAATTCTGAGCAATATCAAATGGGAATTTGAATTTGGACGTGCATATTTCAACACATTCCTCTCGTCACACACAAACCAAACAGAAAAGTGAAAGCAAGCACAGTCTGTCCACAAAATACAGAACCACACAAAACCTCACCTAAAACTCGCGATGAGCAGGAAATGAATGACAATGGCTGAAAAATACAAATATCAAAAACAAAACCATTTTTTTTATACAAAATAGCGCAAAGATTTGAATTTTAGAATTTTGTCTCTTTTTAGGAAGCGAAGCTGCCTACTGTATTCGTTGTGTCCGTCCGTCTGTCCGTCCTCCTTCCTATGCGTTAAGCATATGGAATTTTCCACTCAGTTTCGTATGTATTCCCATGCTATCCAACGGGAAAGTATATGGCGCCTAGGGGCTTCCTGTACACGTTTGTCTTTTGGCGGAAAATTCAAATAAACGTATTATAAACGTTTGTCTTTCGGCGGGATTTTCAAATAAACGTTTCATAAACGTTTGTCTTTTGGCGGGATATTCAAATAAACGTTTTTAAAACGTTTGACCCATTGATTTGTTCCTGAATCAATGGGTGCCAGTAGACAAAATACCGAGATTTTCTCCATTTGGTATATTAGTTGACGGACTTACGGACAAAAGAAACAAAACAGCTTCGCTTCCGAAGCCAACAAAGTGTTTCACTTTATGGCGACCCGAAATTGTTACTTCGTAAAATTTTTTAACTTTATGTTCTATGTCTAATTCATATAGTTTTTGTTCTTCGGTGGAATGTGGAATATCCATAAATAAAAGGTTTAAAAAAAACGGACCCATCCCAACGCAGACGAAATGAAATTCTCCCAGTAAGGCTTTGGCGGGATTTCCAAATCCAAAAGTTCCATTCTGAATACAAAATGCGAAATTCAAGAGGAACTGAGAGAAGGCGTACATGAAAGTGGTCCATCCATGAACGTTTTGTTTGTCCCACAACAAAATGTACACGGAAATCGTCGTCAAATGAATCAATGAGGAGACGAGGAAAATGAAAAACTTGACTTTCGGGTAAACATCCAGGATTTTCTCATCATGTCTTTTCCTTTGGAGCAAAATTCAAAAGAAGATTAAAAAAAATGAAAACCCACATTAAAAAAGTACAATACAATTTTACATGGTCAAACCATACCATAATGATAGAAAAATGAAAAATTTGAGCGGGAAGTTTCATTTAAATATTTAATATTTAATATTTGAATTCTCTTACTGAATGAGCTCGTCAATGGTTTTCGGTGGTGGTTTGCATTTGCGGGAAAAATCCGGGGCATTCTCAGGGTCAAAATCCCCTTGAGAAGTGTCCCAAAAACCATCCGCACAAAAGGAGACAAAGTCCTTCCCGGGGTAAAGTGATTCCCACGGATATTTTCCGCGGTAGGGCTGGTAAATTTGACTGTCCCTCAAAACGCGGATCCTTTAAAATACGCGCCAAATCTCACACAAATCCCATTAAAATTGTCAAATGGTGAAATTGTGGCAAAAAAAACAATTGGTGGGTATTTTGCAATGTTTATTTTGGAGGGAAGTTTGAAATGAAGTTTGAACTTACGTTGCATGTTCGTGAATTGAGTTGCTCAAATTCGTCGTGTCACAGTCCCATTTGACAATGTTGTTCTTATTAGTTAAAGACGAGTCTGCGACGTCACTGTAAATTAAATTGGGGAAAATAAAGGGTGTGACAGGGTTTTTGGAGGAAGGGCAGGAATAAATGGAGGGCGTTGTCCAATCCGGGCCGGAAACAGGCATGCAAATGGCGAAAGTACTCGGATCCGACTCGTTGTGACCCATTACTTGACCCAACGGGCAGCATTTCCGGACGCAAGGCCAGTCTCCTCTTTTTAATTATTAATTATTAAATATATATAGCACAAAATCCTAGATTTGAGATTTGACCTTTAGAAATGTAGAATTTTCAAATTTTCAAATTGTCCCGCTCAAATTATTTCTACCTTTCTTCCTCCCATCGACTGCACTGTGTTTTGCACGCCTTCACTGTTATGACGGCGTCCGTCATTCTATAAAAAGAAAATACGACAACCATTTACAAAGAAGCCTATAAATTCAAGGATTTGTGAAAGAAAATATCAAGATTATTTAATAATAAAAATACTCAAGGACATTTTAGGAATTGAAAATGTCACTTTGACTTTGATGGATTTATTCAAGTTTCCCCCCAGAAAACACATTGCTAAAGTACAAACTTGAGAAATCGATTTTCAATTTTCAACCGGGATTTTTAAATTAATATTTTTAAATGACGAGGAGAAAAAATGCCAAGGAAATCTGTTCATGTGGATGTTCATGTTTTTTGTGAGGATTTTTGAGTTAATTTCCGCGCTAAATTTCAAAAATAATTCCGAACCTGAGTAGACAGAAATTCTTGGGATGTAAACTGATTTGTTGTTTGCTCGAGTACACTACAAGGAATCCATCTGGACTGAAAACACTGTGTCGTCCGCCCACAAATACACGGGGAACGGTTGAAATGTCAAAGGAAAAAGTAGAGTTTTCCCCACCACCACCACAAAATGTGGATTCATTGTTGCGACCGTAATTATCAGGATCATCATCATCATCATTATTGTCCTCTAGCTGGATCTGGATTTGGACTAAACTGAAATTGTACATCCCGCCACTCCCCAATTTCTCCTGGTAGTAATTGAGTTTCCTCCCGTTACTCATTGGCTGGAGTTGATTCCATGATTGGACTCTCAAAAATGAGTCTTTTAGCTCGGATCCACACTTTTGAAGTGAGTACAAGTACAACTCGTTTGAATTGGAATTCAATGTGGAATTCAAACTTAAATCTCCCGCCATTTCCTGACCACTCACAAAGACACGGGGTAAATCCAAGGCGAAGACGAAGAAAATCAATATTAGATGAAATAACATGATGGAAAACTGGGGAAAACTGAAAACGCGGGGAAATATCGTACTAAACGAATAAATTGGACGAGTTTACCTGGAATCGAACCCTCAACTCTGAACGCTCACCGCTTTCTGCCTCCTTTGTGGATTTTCGATTGTGTCCCTTCCTTTTCCTTTTTCATTTCCCTTGTGTGACGAGAAATATTCTTCAACTGTGTCTGAATATTTAACTTTTTCCCACTTGTCCAAGTCCAAGGAAAATTTCGTCATTATATAAAAATAAATCCTCAAGTTTCCGCATATATTTAATTTTAATTGTGATTTTTTAACTATGGATTCTTCGGCTGTGTTTTTCCATATTTAAAAATATATGTGGCAAAATAAATTCAGATTGAGAGTTTCTATATGTATAAACAAAAAAGGTCATGGAGGAAAACCATCCAGGATTTTCAAGCACAAACCGCAAAAGGCCAAAAGCACACATACAAAAACAAACACACGCGGTTGTTTGGTTCCTTTTCATTTTGTCTGTGGACTTTTCTCCATTTTGCCTTTATACATGAGTTTGTTTGCATTGTGGTTTCCACACACAATTCAACATATTTTTCACTGTTTCTCAAAACTCTCTTAATTTTCAACTCTCACGGCAATTTTCCTTGAGGAAGGTTTTTTGCATACTTCAGATATATCGAATAGGTATATACAAGAAAATCCCAAGGCTTTTTTTCTATATTTTTTTGCTTCCAAAAACTCAGAACCTCTCCACATTTGTTATTTGTTTTGATTTCCCTTTTTCCCTTTGAATTCCAACTGTTGTCCACAGTTTTTTGTTGGATATAGAATGAGGAAAAGTCAATAAATTAGATACTAAATCAATTGCATATTATGTGGAATTTCTTGGCATGATGAAATAACCAGTATGGACATGTGTGTGGTGAATGTCAAGGATTTCTAGGGCATTCCGCATTTTCTATCTTCTATTATTTCCTCTGGTGTTTCCTTTATACATAAATGTTTACATACATTTCGTACATGTATAAATGAAAGTACTTATGGAAATGTCAAATGTCGAATGAGCAATTTCTTCAGCACACAGACAAAGACAAAGGACAGTTTTTTTTTTATGGCCAACCAAATAATTGATTCATTTTCGTCATTTTTTGCTCATTCAATGTGTGCTCATCAATTCTCTTAAACAATTTAATGGACAATTGAGATGAGACAGTCATTCATGTCTCAATGACTCTTGAGACAACTGACAACACAATACATAATTGGTTACAAAATGCCAAAATACGTAATTGGTTGTTTTTCTTTTTGGAATTGAATTTGGATGATGGCAGCTCTTATTTGAGCAAAAAAAACCACACTTTCATTGTTTCCACATGATAAACCAACATACACAAAATTGTTATTTAATTCCCACAGAAAATATGAGCGGCAGGCGGTACAAAGTGAATCCGGAGTTTACAGCGGTAATTTTTTGAAGATGTCATTTGAAATAAAATCATGAATTTTGCGCAACGAAACACAAATGTTTTTCAACAAAGTCGGCAGTATTTACCGCAAAATCGGATAAGAAACCCATTGTTTGGTGACGACAAAAGAATTGATGCGTTCAATTGAAAAAATTAACGGAGGAGCCGTTTTTTCAACTGTCGATTTTGACATGTATGTACATACATTTTTAATCAAATAGAAATAAAACATCGAAATGCTTGAGTAAAATAAGTTAGAGTTTGTAGAGAAGGATTTGAGGAAGATTATGAGTGCTCAAATGAATCGCCAGCTTCTTCAAATCCACCGTTGAAAATGAGCAGTTGGTCAAAGTACATTTGGACAAGCTTTCAGCATGCCGATATTTCTGATGACTCTTCAAATTCGATCTTTGACTTGCTGAGTAGGAGCAAAGTGAGCATTTGAAGGGTTTCTCAGCAAAATGCACTGTCAAATGATTATTCAAATTGCCCCTGTCTTTTGCTTTGGGGGCAGAGATTGCAAGAGTATGGAGTTTCCCCAGTGTGTCTCCGAATGTGGCTAGTTAAGTTCCCTCTTTCATTGCTTGAGTATGAGCAGAATGCGCATTTGAAGGGTTTCTCCCCAGAATGAATCCCCAAGTGTGATTTCAAACCACCAGCCAGATGGGACTTGAAGTTGCAGTTTGGATGTGGACAAACGTGGGATTTCTCGACCGAATGAGTCTTCAAATGTTGAGTCAAATTGGATTTTACTTTGGCTGCATATTGACAGTGTGGACATTTGAAGGGTTTCAAATCCGAGTGGACGTTTTTCATGTGCTTTTGAACACTTCGTTTGTGTTTGGTTTTGAATGGGCAGCGAGAGCAATGGAACGGTTTGTCATCACAATGAATCTCCATGTGAGTTCCCAGATGTCCTTTTTGTCCGAATTTGTACTCACAAATTGAGCAGGAGAAGTTTTTCTGTCGGGTG
Source organism: Gisinianus flammeolus (assembly GCA_034699125.1). Lineage (NCBI taxonomy): Eukaryota > Metazoa > Arthropoda > Collembola > Symphypleona > Katiannidae > Gisinianus > Gisinianus flammeolus. Next base: position 3,629 of record JAIUND010001363.1, on the reverse strand, counting down.
TGAACCAACTGGTGCCTTGTCAAACTTCCACTCTGAGCACACGAGAAATTGCACAGGGGTTGCGGACATTTGAATGGAGTTTCCCGCGTGTGCGTCCGCATATGCTCGATCAGTTGGTTAGAATAAGAAAATTCTTTACAACATAATTTGCAGACGTGGAATTGTTTCCTGGCGCCTTTTACTTGGTCTATTTTATCCCGCCAAACTGTAATAAGTAACCAAAAGCAAGCCTTGAATTATGAATATAATATTTATTTTGTTGTGTGTCATATGAAAGAAAGGAGAAAATCACCTGAATTTCTCAAAAGAATTCCGGAGCACAGTAAAGAAATGACGAGAAGGTGTGAAAATATTTGTGTCGCCTGCCTCCACTCTGAATTTTCAATCTACTTTCTTTTTTTATATGAAAAGGCAGCGATCAAACGAGGTGTGTAAATTCCGAAGGGAAAAACTTGAAGGGAAATTGAATGCTTTCAAACTCTCAACGTGTAAATATTAATTCCAAACATAATAAAGGTGTATTCTCCACACTTTCAAATTCCCAAAAGACAAAAGTGAATGGAAAGAAACATCAAGGCTTCTGTTCACCACATTCTCGAGTTACTCTCGTTCTCGCCTTTCTCTTTTTCTCAATGCCACAGTTATATAGTTGCTGTGTGGAATGTGGGATTGTCGAATTGTATAAATCCACAGGATGATCCTTTACAAACGACTCATTCTGGAATATGTACTCTAAAAACAAATAAAGTGTGTGGTTTCATTTTACCCCAAGCCACGCCTTTAGAGTTAATCTTTTTCGACGAGTACTTTGCACTGTGGCGCGATGGCTATCACACTGGATTTCGAAGCAGACGACGTGGGTTCGAGTCCCTGTAGAGGCATTTTTCATTTTGCACACAAAAATTGTTTTTGACAAACTGCCGTTCCAGGATGATAGATATTGACCTCCTTGTCAACTTTTACAGCCGGGTCAACCCTGAAAAAAAATTACTTTCGCCGTGAGGGAGATTTTTGGATTGATTCGGATTTTTCAGTCCCGGGACGAGATTTTGACATTTAAAAATCTGAAAAAATTCAAGGAGAGAGAAAACTTGTTGCTTTACAAAATTTCTTTTGGCATTTCATGAAAATAATTGTAAACTTGACCTGGGCATCGTCATCTTTTTTTTGTCGTGCTGTACCGGTCAAGTCTACAATTATTTCATAAACTGTCAAATATAACTTACTTTAGCAACTATTTATCTCTCTCTCTGAATTTTTTCGGAATTTTAGCTCCTCCGATTTCGTCGCACGACCAAAAAATTCAAAGTAATCCAAAAATCTCTCTCACAGCCAGAATAATGTTTTTACAAGGTTGACCCGGATGTAAAAGTTGACAAGGAGATCAATAACTATAATTCTGCATTGGCAGTTTATCGAAAACAATTTTTATTAGCAAAATTGTAATTATTGCCAATGGCTCATTGGGATTTGAATCCGCGTCCTTCGGCTTGCCAGTCGGACGTCTTAACCATTGCGCCAAAGTTCGGAGTATAGCACATGTACACTACACAGTATAGTACATACTACATAGTAGGTATATGTCGATGTGGATAAGAAAACTAGCCGGAGACGTCGATCTAGAAGCCGAGATATTTGAGTTTTCCTATTTGGCCGCTTTCGCGCCAAGGCGTTTCTTGATGATTTTGTAATTTGAAAAATCACAAGAAAGAAAGAAATCATATATTTTGTTTGAATTCAGTGGCGGTTCCAGGAATAGGCCAGGTAGGCCCAGGCCTACCTGTAATTTCGGCAGCTTACACTATATAGATAAAAAGGACTTTTCCCAATCATAATTAATCACTCATTCTCATTGCGTTTCCCTAATTTCCGTGAAAAATTCCCTTGGCGAGGCGAAGCTTTTGCAATATTGTTCTAGGTTTCTCGAAAACGTCAATGGTTGCTGTGTGTGGGTGTGACATTGAAATCATGTATATAGACCTTTATGGACGTACTTATACATAAGCTGAGCGCTCGCTGTGTATGATATGGAAATAAAATATAAGGAAAACGAGTATTTCTGTCGACAATTGCTCCCTTTTATGGTATATATAGAGATAGCAATGAACCCATGAAGAAACGGAGCAATAGCAATAAAAAATTTGTAGAAATGGGTCAAAAGGGGAAAAAGGAAAAGACGAAGACAGAGCTAGTGGCACAGAAGTGTGTTTTCTTCATGGGAAATAATGACGAGACAATGGCTAAATTAAGCATTCCCATGTGTTAACTCTTGTTTTTGCAAACCATTTTATGCTAAACAGCTTGCCTGAAAAGTTGATTTGAAAATTCAACGTGTGAATTGCTTAGGAAAATAGTTACCTAAATGACGAATGGATATTTGAATGCGTAGTCCGCATTCATCGTTCCTCGATAGCCATTCGTCAAAATGAATCCCATCACCAGCGCCAAACGTCCAGAATCACCCTCAAAATCCTCGGGAATTTCCTTACTCCGACCGGAAGTTCCTGTTCCGTCTGCTCTAGAAAAATCCTGTACAGCCAGAAGATCCTTTCTCCAAAAATTCGCAGTAGGGCACACACGGAAAGGACGGTGAGAAGAAATCAAAACAGTTGTCCATAAAACGTCAACGGTTGTATTGCGGGTTTGACATTGAAATCATGTAGACCTGTATGAATAAAAACAATTATTTTTCGTCATATATATTTCGCTTCCCAAAAGTGCCGACCTTTTATTTTTTTCCCCAACAACATTTTTTCTCTCAACAAATTTAAAAGTGCACATTGCACATGACAGCCAAAATGAATATGTATTAATGAAATGTTTAGCTGACTTAAATGAGCGAGTTCCTTCGAATACAGACCATACCATACGAACCATACAGAAAATCCAAAACGTTTGATAGGGAGAGGAAATTCATGATGCAAGATTTTGGAACAAATGAAAGCTGGAGATTTGAAGTGTATCAAGGAAATCTACCCTGTCCTTTTCAGTTGCATTGGAATTTTAACATGCGCATCATGCTGTGAAAGTGAATGTGAAGCGAGTCGCTTCAAGCGAGTGTGAGCATTGTAAGTGAGTGAAAAGCGAGAGCGAGCGGAATTAACATGGAGCGCCATAAGCAACAATATATTTCCCGTTCTCATATAAAGCTCCACTGTGCCTTTCTTTCTCATCGGATTTCACCCATTTTTTGCAAGCCATATGTAAATCATATGTGTAAAACACAACCATGCAGAAAAATCCTCGAATTTTGTAACATTTCAGCATTTGCGTAATGTTAATTAAACCAGTCAATTTTAAGCTGACGAGTCCCAAATTGCAAATTGACAAGCAAATGGTGATACATGCATCGATTTTGGTATGGATAAATACAAATAATTCACAATAAAAGCTCCATTTCGTATTTAACCTGTACTTTATGCCGTACAACGTCATAAAATAGGCATGTTTAAAAACTTGCAATAGATAAAAAACTGAAAAAAAGGAACTTACACTAGATAAAACTGCATTTTAAATTTGGGCCTACCTCGAAAATTGGTCTGGAACCGCCACTGTTTGAATTTAACTAATGTTTGTAAATTAATTAAAAATATTTGGAATTTTTTTACAAAATTCTAACTGTTTGCATA